>JAXQQM020074571.1:0-121128 GCA_034641835.2 Pinus albicaulis | reverse complement strand
CATGGTCTAGGAGTTGCAATATGCTATTCTTGGATGATTGGTCGAGTTGGTAAAAATATATGGACCTCTATTTTTAGACATTTGGGTGGAGTCTATTTTTAGACTGCCAGGCTAAAAATAGAAAAGTTAAATATTATTTACCCTTAATAATATTTGGACTATAAACTTCAGTTTATCCTCTTACAACACTTCAGTTGGAGCTACGGATGTGGCCCATGCATATGAAAAAGGAATTACACTATTCCTAGGGGTTTAGTGAGCTCATGCATGGTTGACTTCAGATAGAACTCAAGTGAGGTTGAAGTGGATGAATGCAGACAGTGCAGGGTTGTGTTCTGTTTATAGTTGTATTCAATGTACTTTCATTTGTATTTATTACTAGAGATAGAGTGGAGTGAATTAAATATTATTTAATTCACTAATTATTAACTCATTATTCAACTCAAGAACACATCAGTTCACTACAGTGCATGGACAGTTCAGTGGAGACCAGTGGAAGAGGTAGATGAAAGGGTGAGTTTGCTATTAGTTGCGACAGCAGTTGTGCATGAGATTTGCACAAGCATTGGAGGATATTTCCCATGAGGATTGCGCAGTTGAAGCCAAGGAGATTCGAACTTGGATCTCTCATTGAACCAACTTGGATTGCGCAGTAGAGGCAGGCAATTAGTGGATGAGTTTTGAACCTGTGACTTGTTCAAAACTGAGCTAGTTTGTGTGTAACTTTTGGAGAAAGTACTGAGTACTTGTGAGGAGTATTGTACTGAGATTGTTACATGTTCTCTTCTATTATAATATACAAAATAGCTGGGGGTTTTCAGCTATAAGCTTTCCCCATTACATATTGTGTTTATGTGCGCATGCGATTGTTTCTATTTCCGCAAATTGTTGATCAATTGTAGAAGAGGTTATGTGTTATGCATGAATTTGAATTAATGTGTGACCAGGATAATCTCAGTGGATAAATCTTCATTATTCAGCAAATTTCTACATGGTATCAGAGCGAATTGATCATCGGGATCTATTATAGTGATTACAATTTTATTTCGGTATACAGAGTCTGTAATGGGCCAGGTAGCCTCTCGATCCATCATTTCTTTGAAAGGTGATATATCCAGTAAATGCCCTTACAGTCGATCTCTGTGCTAGAAATAATTTTTTCTCACAGATCCAGAAGCAGTTGAGTTTTTGAGCTTGGAATTCGAATTTTGCAGCAGCTTGTTTTCTTGGTGCCGGAGTTGAAATGTCTTTCAACGGTTTGCGACTCGAATATGCTCTTGAAGGCAGTTCGAATTATGTTGCATGGAAAGATCGGATGGAGGCAGTATTAGAAGATAATGGGCTAAAGGAGTTCGTAGATATGGATGTCCAAAAGCCTACTGATCCTGCTGAAGTTGAGGCTTGGCAAAAGAAGATGGCGAAATGTCGAAGGATTCTGTTGGAGGGCGTGAAGGATCATATTGTATCCAGCCTGCATGGAAAAGCTTCTCCATATTTGATGTGGAAAGTGTTGACAGATCTATTCCAGAGTAAGAGCGACCAAAGGAAGATGGCGCTCAAGGATAAACTCAGAAACATTAAGATGGAGAAGGGCGACAGTATCGCCAAATACCTCACGAAGTTCACTCAATGCAGAGATGAACTGGGAAGTGTGGGGGTTACTGTCGATGAAGAGGACATGGTCGACCTGGCTCTCCTTGGTCTTCCGAAGGCTTGGCACTCATATCAAGATAGTGTCAATGGTCGGGAGAAGCTGCCGGGATGGGAGCGCCTTTGGGCGGATCTCTTGCAGGAGGAGATAAGGAGGACTACTCGAGATGGATCTTCATCAAAGGGAGCTGATGAAGAAAACTGCGCTTTGGTGGCCAAAGCAAAGAAAGGGAAAGGTAAGAAAACTACCGATGCAGTTGCTCAGAGAAACGAAGACATGTCAGGCAAATGTGCTCACTTTGTCACCGACGGACACTATGCCACAAATTGTGCGCGAGAGAAAGAGAAAAATAAGAGAACTGCTTCGGATGCACGGCGGAGGCATTGGCCTCCCGGTTCGAAGCTTGTTTTCACTTTGATCACATGCTTGGTCTCAAGTGTGATGGGATCAATATGGTTCTTGGACAGTGGTGCGTCTTTTCACATGACTGGAGATCGAGATTTGTTTTCTGATCTGGATGAGAGAGATCTTGGAGTGCACATCGAGATGGGCAATGATGGTAGATACAGTGCGACCGGTATCGGTACCATTTCCTTTGAGAGGGAGTCTGGTAAACCCTTCATATTGAAGGAAGTGATGCATGTTCCAGGATTGAAGAAGAATCTGATCTCTGTGGCGATGTTGGAGGATAAGGGGTATGATGTGGTCTTCAGCGAAGGAAAAGCCTTCCTGTGCAGTAAGACTACTGGAGAGACCCGGAAGATAGGGGTTCGAACCAAGAACCTTTATCGGTTGCAAGTAGATGGCTGCGCAGCAATGGCATGCAAGGCGGGAGAAGTGGTGAGCCGGGATGATGAGGGCGAACTGTGGCACAGGAGATTGGGCCACCTTCACCATGGAGCTTTGAAGATCCTGCAACAGATTTCTATTGGGCTTCCTAAGGGCACTCTTGCACAGTCAGATCAGTGCAAGGGGTGTACTTTAGGGAAGTATGTGAAAGCCACCTTTCACGAGAAGGATAGTCGTGCCACGACGATCCTTGAGAGAGTTCACACAAACGTGTGTGGTCCTTTCTCAGTTGCTTCGACAGCAAAGCACAAGTATTATGTGATCTTTGTTGATGATTTCTCTCGAAAGTTTTGGATCTTCTTCATGCAGAAGAAGAGCGATACATTCGCGAAGTTCTGTGAGTTTAAAGCACTGGTCGAGAAGGAGTCGGGGAAGAAGGTGATTGCTCTAAGGAGCGAAAATGGTGGTGAATTCATCTCGGCTGAATTCAAGGAGTTCTGCAGAGCAGAAGGGATTCGGATAGAGCTCATCGCACCCCATAACCCACAGCAGAACGGGGTGGATGAGGGGAAGAACAGAACGATCGTGGGTGATGCACGGGCGATGTTGCATGATCGGGGCCTACCCCTTCACTTGTGGGCTGAGGCATGCAATACAGCAGTGTATGTGCAGAACCGTTGTCCTCACAAGGTTCTTGGCATGAGTACACCGGAGGAGGCTTATTCTGGCAAGAGGCCTGATATTTCCCATTTGCGGATTTTTGGTTCTACTGTCTACATGCATGTGACGAAGGATGCGAGAAGGAAGCTGGATCCAACTGCTGAGGTTGGAATATTTGTGGGGTACACTGATACACCTCACAACTATCGGGTGTATTTTTTAGACAGTCGAAAGACTGTTGTGCGACGGGATATAAAATTTCAGGAGGAGAAAGCCATGCGGTGTTCGCTTGAGAGGGAGCTACACTTGCATGCAGATGAGGAGCTGTTAGTTCCTAAGGAGGAGCTTCCGGATGTGGATCAGCCACAAGAGGAAGTTCATGAGGTGGAAGAAACCACCCATGCAGCGCCAACCATCAGAGGGCGCATGCGCACTACAGAAGCTGAGCGACTGGCTCGAGATGCAGAGAAGGTTGTAGGACCACCTACAGCACAGCGCAGACAGAGGCAGTCACCGGATCGGTACACTGGATACATGGCTCTTGTGAGTCAATGTGTCGTGACGGAGCCATCCTCTTTTGAGGAAGCTATGGAGGAACCCGCATGGGTAGATGCCATGATCGAAGAATATGATTCGATCGTCAGAAACAGTGCATGGGAGATTGTCCCAAGACCGGAGGGGAAATCAGTGGTGGGTTCGCGATGGATCTACAAAGTGAAGCAGGCGGCTGACGGGAGTGTGGAGAAGTACAAGGCGAGATTTGTCGCCCGTGGCTTCTCACAGATCGAGGGGATCGATTATGAGGAGACCTTTGCACATGTCGCAAGGTACTCTTCCATACGGATGATCCTAGCTCTCTCAGCGCAGATGGGATGGCACATCCATCAGATGGATGTGAAGACTGCGTTCCTCAACGGAGTCATTGAGGAGGAGGTGTACATAGAGCAGCCTGAAGGTTTCGAGATCTTCAGCAGTGAGTCGCATTTTTTCCGACTCAAGAGAGCACTGTACGGGCTGAAGCAAGCACCTCGTGCTTGGTACACACGGATAGACAGTTATTTCACCGGACTTGGATTCTCGAAGAGTGAGGCGGATCCTAACCTGTACCAGATTGTGGTGGAGGGGAAGTTGTTGATCATTGTACTGTATGTAGATGATCTGATTTTGACGGGTGATGAACTGTTGATACTTTCATGCAAGGAGGACCTTGCTAGAGAGTTTGAGATGAAGGACTTGGGCCTCCTTCATTATTTCCTGGGATTGGAGATTTGGCAGCGCAGTGGAGGACTGTTTGTTTCTCAGGGCAAGTATGCCCGGGAGATTCTGGAGAGGTTCAACATGCATGGTTGCAAGCCTGTTGACACTCCTCTTCCTGGTGGTTGGAGGAAGGAGGATGCTACTTCAACGGAGGTAGTGGATGCCACTGTCTATCGACAGTTGGTGGGGTCGCTTATGTATTTGGTCAATACACGACCCGATATATGCTATGTTGTTAACCAGCTTTCGCAAGCTATGGTTAAGCCTACCAAGCTCTTCTGGAAGGAAGGCAAGCATGTATTGCGTTATCTTAGTGGCACATCGGGATATGGTCTATGGTACAGACAGGAGGTTGGAGCGAAGCTTAGCGGCTTCACTGATGCAGATTGGGCAGAGAGCCCAACGGACCGAAAGAGCACATCTGGAGGAGTTTTTAGTATCGGGTCGACAGCAGTTTCCTGGTATAGCAGGAAGCAGAGATCCGTGGCACTCAGTTCAGCAAAGGCCGAGTACATGGCAGCAAGCTTGGCTGCATGCGAGGCTATTTGGATGAGGAAGATCCTCGTCGGATTTTTCGGGTCGCACTTGGAGCCTACTGTGATTTATTGTGATAACCAGAGTTGCATTAAACTCTCGGCTAATCCAGTATTTCATGATAGATCCAAACACATCGACATCAGGTACCATCATATCAGAGATTGTGTGCGGCGGAGAATCATGTTACTTTCATACATTCCCACGGAGGATCAGGATGCTGATATCTTGACGAAGGCGCTCACCAGGAGAAAATTCGAATACCACAAAGGCAGGATAGGGGTTGCAGATAATCCATATCTTGTTGAGAGGGAGTGTTGAAAATTCAACAAGATGATGGAGCTTAGTGAAATGAAGTCGCCTTCACTAAGTGGGCCCGCAGGCTATTTTTGGCGCAAAGTCTATTTTTAGACTATGTCTATTTTTAGACATATGGAGCATGGTCTAGGAGTTGCAGTATGCTATTCTTGGATGATTGGTCGAGTTGGTAAAAATAGATGGAACTCTATTTTTAGACATACAGGTCAAAGTCTATTTTTAGACTGCTTGTCTAAAAATAGGTCAGTCAAATATTATTAGCCCTTAATAATATTTGTACTATAAACTTCAGTTTATTCTCTTGCAGCACTTCATTTGGAGCTACGGATGTGGCCCATGCATCTGACAGAAGGAATTACGCTATTCCTAGGGGTTTGGTGAGCTCATGCATGGTTGACTTCAGTTAGAACTCAAGTGGCGGAGTTTGGTGGAGTTGATGAGACAGTTGGTGGAGTTGTGTTTTGTTTAACTTAGTTGAACTAGTTGTATTTAGTTTAACTAGCTAATACACTAGAGATGAGTGGAGTGAATTAAATATTATTTAATTCACTAATTATTAACTCATTATTCAACTCAAGAACACATCAGTTTACTACAGTGCATGGACAGTTCAGTGAAGACTAGTGGAAGAGGTAGATGAAAGGGTGAGTTTGCTATTAGTTGTGACATCAGTTGTGCATGATATTTGCACAAGCATTGGAGGAGATTTCCCATGAGGATTGCGCAGTTGAAGCCAAGGATATTCGAACTTGGATCTCTCATTGAACCAACTTGGATTGCGCAATAGAGGCAGGCAATTAGTGGATGAGTTTTGAACCTGTGACTTGTTCAAAACCGAGCTAGTTTGTGTGTAACTTTTGGAGACAGTACTGAGTACTTGTGAGGAGTATTGTACTGAGATTGTTACATGTTCTCTTCTATTATAATATAAAAAATAGCTGGGGTTTTTCAGCTATAAGCTTTCCCCATTACATATTGTGTTTATGTGCGCATGCGACTGTTTCTATTTCCGCAAATTGATGATCAATTGTAGAAGAGGTTATGTGTTATGCATGAATTCGAATTAATGTGTGACCAGGATAATCTCAGTGGATAAATCTTCATTATTCAGCAAATTTCTACACATTGCCTAAAACCTCGCTATTTTTATATTATATAAAGTCAAGACCATGAAACAATACAATGTTTTTCTCTCACCAAGAAACTTATGCACTCTGCCAACTGTCTCACTCTCATCTAGGAAAAATTAGTCAAGTACTTAACCAATGCTCAGCCTCTGTTCAGCTAGCCTTGTTCACGCATTCCTAGAGGAATTGTCACCATATTAAATAGGAAATTCCTTGAAATGTATTGCACAATGCATCATAGGCTTCCTCGTGACTCTATAACTGGCTTGTACAATTTTCTAATTATACAACTGATAGTTATCATCACTTTAACCTCGGTCTCAACTGGGCCTTCCTTAGAACTAACATGCAACAACTATTTATAAAGAATTATCAGTAAAATGATTGATCACTACTTGTGAATTAATTCATATTTAATTCACTCAACCTCTCACTAGCTTATCTCTCAGTTAGAACTATTTAAACTGATTTTAACTCAATTTCTTGAGTTAACTAATTAGAACTCAAAAATAACTATAATTGGACCCCCTAAAATCATGAGAGAACTCTACCTGCCTCCTCTCTTACCCTCAACTCAAATTTCCTAAGCTAACTCATTTTTTCTAATTTAGTTAACTAATACAAGTTGTCATGAGATGAAATTACAATTTCTCTTCCAATTTAATTAAGGGAAAATTAAATCAAAAGCCCCCTTTGGGTGCCATTTCAATAGGGTTTACACCATTAAATTGTGGGGTTGATATATAAACAAAGTGAAATTAGTGCTAAACATCAACTTAAATGCTAACCACCACTATTTCCATGCTAAGTTACAAATTTAGTGTGAGAGATTCATATCTTTCAACGGGACTTTGAAGAGCATTGATCCACAATTAAGGGAAAAATTAGTTGAAGGAGAAACTATTTAGTATCATAGCAAGGAGTGCTTACATATGGTAGAAAGACACGAAGGAGAAACTCAAGGATAAATTTAAGTATGGCTTATAGTGAATGCATCCCTGCAAGCAGATATTAGGTGCATTCAGACAGGGTTATATGCAATGGAGACTATCTAGAAAAGAGGAATTGACATGGGAAATGTCAATGAGGCAAAAGAAGAATCTTCTAGTGAGGAAGAAGGTGAAGAATAAACAAATAGAAAAATATTGAATATCATAGCTAAGATGAGTGTCAGAATAAATATGGAGGTGCATGCATATTAATGTAATTTAAATGTTGATGTTGATAAATTAATGGATTGGATCAATGCCATGGAAAAATATTTCGATTATGAATATGTAGATGAAGAAAAAATATTAAATTATGCAGTGAAAATATTGAACGGTCATGCAACCCTATGATGGGATGAAGTGTAGGAAGATAGAAAGAGGAGAGGCAAGTCCAAGATCAAGAGTTGGGACAGAATGGTAGCTAAATTCAAAGGTAAGTTCATACCTAAAGATTATCAGTTAAATATTTTCAAGCAATTGCATAATCTTAGACAAAAATATATGTTAGTAAGGGAATATACTAAAAAAATTTACAAATTAAACATTAGAGTCGGTCATGTTGAAGAGGATGTTGAAAAATTTGCTAGGTAAAAAAATGGTTTAAGGTATGAATTCAAGATGAAATTAGTATTGTATTCTTGAGGACAATTGAAGATGCATATTAAGTTATTTTGAAAGCATAATATAATATAGCTAGAAAATAAAGTCACGAGAGCAGAGGAAGAATTCCCGCAAGAGGAAAAGGACAACAAAGTGGCAAAGGAAGACTTCAGTCCTCAAGAGAGAAAGGTGGAAGTTCAAGCAGTCTATCACCAAGAGAGTTGGATTTAAAAGGAGAATATATTTTTGAAGAGGTAGATACAAAGGTAGAGATTATCATCCCAAATGTTACAGATGTGGAAAATTGGGACATATTTCATGGGAATGTCTAGAAAATAATCCAACGAGTCAAAGAATTGCACATGTGATAGAATTAAGAGAACAAAGTGTAAATTTAGTAGTAATTAAAGGAACCCTTGAAGAAAAATATTTATCATTGGTGATGAGAGTTTTAATCAAATCAGAGAAGGAAGTTAATGAGCCATCCTAGAGGAAAATCTTATTTCAATATTTATGCAAGCCAAAGGGTAAGTGTTTCAAATTTCTGATTGATAGTGATACTACAAATAATTTGGTTTCTACTGAGATGGTAGAAAATTTATAATTGAAATAATAACACACCCTACATCATATAAAGTGTCATGGCTAAAAAAATGACATCAAATTTTGATGAGTGAATAGTGTAAGGTGGAGTTTCAGATGGGAAACTATAAGGATTAGGTATTATGTGACATAATTCCCATGGATGTATGTCATATTTTGTTGGGAAGACCATGAAAGTATGATATAAAGGTTATTCATGATAGTAGGAGGAACGCCTATACACTTGAGAAGAATGGTCAAAGACATGTCTTGTTACCTTTGCAAGATGAAGGAGAAAAGGAAGAAGTTGGTCTTAGTGTGATATTAATGAGTGGAAAGGAGCTATTGCAAGAAGCCAAGAAAGAAGGGGTACATTTTGCTTTGATTAGAAAGCCAAAGGTAATTCTTATTGGCACAAGCTTAGATGATTTTCTTGAAGAAGTCAAATTTATATTGGATGAATTTTTTGATATCATTGTTGATGATTTTACAAGTAATTTACCCCCCATAAGAATTATTAGCCAGCATATAGACTTGATTCAAGGAGCAAGTCTTCCCAATAAAGTAGCATACAAAATGACTCCACAAGCCTGAATGAAGAAGTGAAGAGACATGTGCAAGAGTTGTTGGATAAGGGTCTCATCAAGGAGTGTTTGAATTCATGTGTTATTCTTACAGTACTCAACCCAAAAAAAGATGGAGGATAGAAAATATTCTTGATTCCCTATCCATCAATATAATTACAATTATGTACACATTTCCACTACCTTGCATTAATGATTTGATAGATTGTTTGAGTGGTGCCAAATATTTTTCCAAAATTGATTTAAAGAGTGGATACCATCATATTAGGATTAGAGAAGGGGATGAATGGAAGACAACCTTCAAAACAAACCATGAATTGTATGAATGGTTAATGATGCCTTTTGGTCTCACTAATGCCCCAAACACTTTCACGAGACTAATGAATGAGGTTTTAAAAGAATTCACTGACAAGTTTGTTAGTCTATCTAGATGATATTTTGATATATAGTCAAACAAATGAGGACAATTTGAGACATCTCAGGTTAGTTTCAAATACCTTACAAAGATAAATTATTGATTAATTTGAAGAAATGCAGTTTTATGAAGAAGGAATATGCAGTTTTATGAAGAAGGAATTGGTATACTTGGGTTTGTGATTTCTGAAGATGGTTTCAAAATGGATCAAGATAAATTTAAAGCAATCATTACTTGGCTTGTTCCAAAGAATGTCTTTGAGTGGAGAAGTTTTCATGGTCTAGCAAGATTTTATAGAAATTTATTAAAAACTTTAGTAACCTTTATGCTCCTATTGTAGAGACCATTAAAGAAACCAAACATACATTCAAATGGACTATAGTAGCTCATTGAAATTTCATATTGTTGAACCAAAAGATAACAGAATAGTTTGTCTTGGCCTTGCCATATTTTAATTAAAAAAATTTAAGTCAAGACGGATGCAAGTGGAACTGTTATTGGATTTGTCTTACGCCAAGAGGGATGATTGATTACTTATTTCAAAGAAACTTTGAGTGAAGCAAGATAGAAATATTCCTCTTATGATAAACAATTTTATGACATAGTTCAAGCCTTAAAGGAATGGAGGCAAGGTCTTCAAACCAAGGAGTTTTTTTTGTATACTCACAATCATGCTTTTTAGCTTATTAGTAGTCAACCAAAATTGAATCTAAGGCATGCTAAATGGGTAGAATTTTTACAAAATTTTACATTTGTCATGAAGCATATGAGTGGTACATCAAATAAGGTAGTTGATGCATTAAGTACAATTAATTTAATTCTACATGAATTTCAAGTTAATGCTTTGGGGTTTGGTGAGCTAAAATACATGTACAAAGGTGATGCATATTTTAAGGATGTACATGTAGCATGTGAAAATCTAGTGAGTATAAACATAACTCAATGGTTGATTTATATAATTCAAGAAGGATTGTTGTTCAAGTATAGCAAGCTTTGCATACCAAAATTCTCAATGAGATACAATTTGATAAAGGAAAAGCATAGAAGGGGATTGTAAGGACATTTTGGACAAGATAAATCATTTTTTTTATTGAATGCTTTTTACTTTTGGCCAAGTATGCAAGTTTATGTAAAAAGGTTTGTTGAAAGGTGCAGAGTATGTCTACATGCTAAAGGAAGGATTAATAATGCAGGTTTATATCAGCCATTGTTGATTTCGAGTAGACTATGAGACTTTGTAAGTATGGATTTTGCATTGGGGTTTCCTCTAACACAAAGGGGTAACAATACTATTTATGTTGTTGTAAATAGATTTTCGAATATAATACATTTCATAGCTTGTATAAAGACTAGTGATGCAACCAATTTCGCTAATTTATTCTTTAGAGAGATTGTAAGGTTACATGATTTGCCTAAACGTATTGTTTCAAATAGAGATACAAGATTTGTAGGTTATTTTTGGAGAACACCATGGAAGAAACTAGGCACTAACTTAAATTTTAGTTTAGCATACCATCCACAGGCTTACTAGAAAACAAAGGTGTTAAACAAGAGCTTAGGAAATATCTTGAGAAGTTTATTAGGTTAGCATCCCAAACAGTGGGATCAAGTACTTGCGCAGGTTGAGTTTTCTTATAATTATTCACCCAATAGAAGCACGTGGATGAATCCATTCCAAATAATATATGGAATGCATCTGATAGGAATTTTATTGCTTAAGAAATTCGGGAAAACATGAATTAAGGAGTGTTGATAAAGCAGATTTTACAGCAAGCATGCAAGAATTGCTAGAAAGAGATCAGTGGCATTTGCAAGAGAATAGCAGCAAGTATTAAAAGAGAGAAGATATGAAAATAAGGCATCTGGAATTTAAATTTGGTCACTTAATGATCACATACCTCATAAAGGAAAGGTTTCTAGCAAGGGCATGCAATAAATTAAAACTTAAGAAAATTGGTCCATGTAAGATTTTGAGAAATTTTTCTTCTAATTCTTATGAGTTAGAACTCCCAAGTGATAATGGGATTCCTCCAATTTTCAATGTTGCAGATTTGTATCCCTCCAAGGAGACAAAAAGTGTTACAACAGATGAACCTCTAAATGATGAAAATCAAACCAATGGATGGAAGAAAAAATTCAGAGAGAGATTGAAACAGTGTTGGATCAAACAACAGCCAAGAAAACCGAAGGTAAAGAATATTTTCAATATTTGATCAAATGGAAGAACCGGCCAATAGAAGATGCCTCTTGG
Source organism: Pinus albicaulis (assembly GCA_034641835.2). Lineage (NCBI taxonomy): Eukaryota > Viridiplantae > Streptophyta > Pinopsida > Pinales > Pinaceae > Pinus > Pinus albicaulis. The sequence continues at coordinate 109,371 of JAXQQM020074571.1, read as the reverse complement.
ATGACATCATGTGATATTTCCAAGTATTGTAGAAGCATTGAAAATCTTATGAACAATTATTTTCTTCCTAGGAATTCTGATGCAAGATCATCTACCAACCAAAGCCATTTTTGACCTTCTTAAGTCAATCCATTTACTAAAGAAAGTTGGTTTCCTTAATTTTATTAATTGTAATATTTTCCTAGTTGTGATCCTAGAAGTAATCTATTTTGTTAAAGAGGACATGATGAGTGTCATTTAGTTGCTATGAAAAGGAATAGACTTAACAAAATTAGGAATTTGCTAGGTAATGTAGCAAAACATATTGAATTTATTGAATTGGCTAGGAGAGCTCTATGTAAGAGATTTTTCAATTGAAAAAAGGCTAGAGAGACTAGAGAGGAGAAGTGTGCACAAGAATCAGAGTGATGAGGTCGAATATGACCTAAGGAAGTTTGTACTTGGACTGTAAATCTATAATCTTCCCATTTAGTTTGAATCAATACAATAGTTTGTTTATTCTCTGTAAGGTTGTAATTTCATACCATGGCGAGCGTGGTCCCATATTTTTTTGCGTTACTAGTTGTAGGAAGGATCGAAATTGTAGGTCGAACAGTTGGGAAACAGATTATGGTTTGAGTTTCAGGGTTTGTAAGACAAAATCTGCTTACAATGTAGTTTGAGGGCTTTAGATCGTACTAGGTCCAAAATTGTTATAACACGAACTTTTAACAAATTTGAAACTTTCCTTTTGGTTCGTTAGTTGACAAAAATGTAAAAGTGCCCAACACAGATTGCCATCCATCCATATTATTTACCCAATAGCTAAATCTGACTTCATGTTATCCAGGGTGTAACTAATAATCTGACTACAAGTTTAAACTAGATCCTGGATACATTTTTCGAAGTGCTAGTCATGTTGAATGAAGCATCCAGATTGGCATATCAATGAGATCTTTGGTCTTATCGCAATTAGAAATATCTATCGATCTCCAGATTGTGAACAACAATAAATCCATCTAGATCCCTGACTCCAGATTGCACAACAATTTGGGGCTTACGCCATTAAATTTTGGGGTTGATATTTGAACATAGCGTATTTAGCGCTAAACTTAGAGTTTGAAGCTTACCACCACTACTTCCACATTGAGTTCTGACTTCAATATGAGAGATTTGTATCTCTCAAGAGGACTTTGAAGAGCATCGATTCACAATTAAGGGAAATATCAGTTAAAGGAGACTTAAGACATCACAATTAAATGTCCATAAAACATTTCTAAAAACCAACAAACTGAAATTCGAAATTGAGATAAGTTTCCATTATCAAGAATTAAATAACTAATAAAAACAACATTTTACATTTAAAAAAAAAAAAACTACATCTCATTTTCATGAATTCACCCTTACTCATAATGATTTCATTAAATTTTTAAAAATATATATATGAGAGAAAATAAAAATAAAAATAAATTATATAAGAAAAACATATTACTTTTAAAATTTAAATTATAAGTCCACAGGGTTTTGGATAGATGGTGATTGGGTGCTCTATTAAGGCATTCCTTGATGTGAAGTCAACGGTTCAATTCCCCACCCCAATCAAGATGGTGTATTGGACATGATGAAGATGTAGTCCTACCAAACTTACCAAAAAAATTAAATTATAAAAAAGATTAAAAAACAACTCTCAAACAACATAAAATTTATTGTTCTCAACCTCCAATGCATCAAAATAAAAAATAAATAAAAAGAAGTTATCAACCTCCTCCAAATAAGAATATATCAGAGGAAACAAGTTATCATGCAACCCATTTAATTAATCAATAAACATTTTACATGAACTTTAGAAAGAAAAAATTGTATATATAATACTATATCACAATAATTTGGAAATATAGAAAGTTTTTTATAATAATCAAATACAATTTACAATATTAAATGAGAAAAACAACTAATAAGGAGTATATTATTCTTCAAATGAAGATATTGATGTACCTGAGATTGGAAAGTTAAAGAATTACAAGAAGACAAAATAGCAATAGAGTATATTGAACTTCAAATGAAGATATTAATGCGCGTGAGATGGGAAAGCTAAATTATTACAATAAAATTTAAAAGACAATAAAAATTGAGTGTTAAAATAGGGGAAAACCTAGAAAATAAGTTTCAAACTTTCAAGAGTCCAAATAAAGTGGAATGCCCATTCGATTAAAATTGGGAGAAAATTGAATCAAGACCTTCCAAAAGGATAATCACTTTTAATTCAACGAAAATCTAGATCGTTATAAAATGAAGGATTAATGCATAATTTTTAATATCACTTTAAATGAAAATTTATGGCAGGCATAGAAAGGCTAAAGGGCTATAGTAAAAAATCACAAAAAAAATATTTTGTTAAAATATGTTTTCGAAAATAAATTTCATTTAAAAATTAATGCAGATCCTTGGTCACATGGACAAGTCACAGATATAGTGAAAATAATAGTAAGGGACGTTTTGGAAGGATAATAATCTTGTGAAATAACAAACCATTTGACTTAATCTTTTATATTGACTATCTTCTTTCATATTGACGGTCTTCTTTCTTTATTGAATATGGTAATAATCTTAATAAGGTCACTGATATGTATATCCCAATTAAGGCTTACAAAAAGTTGGCTCGCAAGATTACTAGATAATTTATTTACATTGATGGCCAAAGTTGTTTATGTGGCATATGGTCCATGGGATGCAAGGTAACAAATAGTTGTTTAATAGTTGTTTAATTTATAATATTTTTAATAGTTATTTTAATTCTAATTTTTTATGATTAGATAAAAAATTTGTTTTAGTTAATAGGGATATTATTGTATAAATTTAAGCGACAATGTGTTTAGTAGCAAGTAAATTAGTTTTCAAGATTTGATAATTTGTAATGGTTTAATGAAGTGGCCAAAATTTTGATTAAACTACTTATATTCATGGGTTGGGTAGCAATGTCATGAATTATGTGATTCATAGACAACCAAATAGTTAGTTTTGACTTTTTAAACAACCATGAGTCTGACTATGATCATATACCTTTAACACCAACTCTAAACGTTGTGAAGTCTTATTGACAAAAGTCTCATTGAAGAGTTTTTGATAACCAAAGATGCTTGTTTTTTTGGACAAAAATGAAGCTAATCTTATTTTTGAAGGATTTAAATGGTGAATTAAATATCTTTATCTTATGATAACAATATTGAAGATCTCTATCATTACTTTATGACAACTTTCTTTACCTCCATAATCAAATTATCTATCGAGGCGTTAAGTAAAAATAATAACAGAACACCAATGCTCAATTCAATAACAAGTGTAAAACTACTCTAAAATCCATTACAGTGTTTCTAATCTGCCCTTAAAATCCGATAAGATAAAGAGATACCAAGCTCTAGTTAAAAGGAAATTTTCATTATATAAATAGAAAGCAAGAGAAGTTTTTGCAACTATCTATGCTAGGTCCTAGCAAATTATGGAGGCAAATTCTAACTCATAAAATTAAAGAAAATAATATGATTTCCCCAAGGGACTACAATTCCTAAAAATCTTTATGAATCTCTTAATGTCATGGACAACATTCCAAATGTTTGTATAAAAGATACAGTTTTTTCTATAGAAGACATACAATTTGGGGTTAAGTGGCTCACAAAAGTGGAAGCTAAGTAAATTGAAGGCTACCAAGTTGAAATCTTAAAAATTGGAGGGTTATCTTCAACCCTCAGATACACAAACTCTTCAATTTAGTAGTTAGGTAGGGGTTTTTCTAAATCTAGGGTTCAAAATCCCCATAATACGTAATTTTAAAAGTGGGGATCAAATCAATCCCTCTAATTATAGGACTTTTATGACTAGCCATATTTTAGCCATTGGAAAAAAAATATTACAATATGGCTAGAAAGCCATAGAAAAAGAGTCAAAGGCTAGGCCAGATTTAAGAGCTATCATTCAATGGTGGATCACCTTCTTATGCTTCGGATAATCACGGAGGAGTGTTGCAATAATAAAACCAATCTCTTTCATTGTTTTGTTGATCTTAGAAAAGCTTTTGACATGGTGCCCAAGACTAACCTTTGGTATAGGTCAAAAGAACTTAAAGTTTCCTTTGAGTTAAGAGTTGGTGTAGTAAGATTGTATGAGAATGTTATTACAAAGTTTAGGAAGGCTAAGGGTTGGTCAAAACAAATTAATTTTAAGATAGGATTCAAGCAAGGCTACCTTGTGTCCCCTACCCCTTTTGGCATATGTATTGACAAGGTAGAAGATTGTTTGGAAAAAGTAGAGTGTATCACTTTGATTGTCATTAGAATAGTCACTATCCTTCTTCTTTATGTTGATGCCATTTTTCTTATGGCAAGGAATTTTTATGGTCTCAGTGAGCAATTAAGAATCCTCAAAGATGTCTACTCTAGTACGAGTACGATTGTAACACTAACAAAACAAAGTTACAATAATTAAATCTAAAAAGAGCACTTACAATGCTTTGTATATGACAAAAACAACTTGCAGTAAGTGCCTGCATACAAATATCTTAGAATCAATATTCATCACAAGCTCAACTAGAACTGTAGCATCCATAAGAGAATAAATGTAGGTTGAAAAACTTATTATGGGCTTGAAAAGAATTGTAAATCAACATATGGGACAATTGAAATCTCCTTGAGATGCCTGTCACAAGTTTCGTCTTATATGGATGTGAAGTTTGGAGATGCAATATTTCTAGAGAACCTTGGAGAAGAGCAGATCCAAAATAATTTTATAACTTAGAATCTCAAAATTAAAATCAACACTCATATCCTATCCCCCTCAACAAATGAACAATTCTCATAGCTATGACTAGGCATTTAATATACAAGAATAAGATCAACATGGAAGACAAGAGGCTTCCCAAAATTGCTTGAAGTTCCAACAAAAACCACCTACAACTCAAGTAAGGGTGTCCTAAAGATGCCAACTTTTGGTTAATCATTGAAGAATAAAGGGAGAGGTCATTTGGAATAATAACGATAATATTAAAAATATTACTACATCTAAAGTTAAGTAGAAATTGTAGTGTAAAGAAGATTTAGAAGATAACAAGAAAGTAAGATGTTATGAGTTGATCAACCCTAATCTAGAAGGCATTTCTTTGTTTTGCCTAGTGTAAAGAAAAAGATTGATGTTGCCAAAATAAGAACAAACTCTCACAAGCTCCATGGCGAAAGTGGATGTTGAACAATTTACAAAATGTTGTGGGAAAGAATCTATCATCTTTGTGACACTAAGAGGGTCGAAGATGAAAAACACATTTTCTTAAAATGTCCTTCATATACCCATATCGGTGTTGAAATTCAAATGCAATCTAGAATTTCTCATCATGATAATTACTTGTGACTGTTATATATGCCTTCTTTTAGTATTCAATTTATTTAATTAGGCCATCAAGCAATCATACTTTCAAAAGCTTAAATAAACAAGAGACACCAGAGATTAGGCCAATGGCCATGCCAAAACCCACAAGACAAAAACTCAGCAAATCCTTCCTTATAGAATCATCTTCAACAGGAGAAATCCAAGTCATAGACAATTGACTAGTACAATAAAATAATCATTTTTCTAGTGCCAAGTCTACCCTCTAGTATTCTTTAAATCCTATCTTCTGTGTTGGAAAAAATACTGAGAGGGGAGGGGGGGCGGAGTGAATTAGTATTTTAAAACCCACACAGACCTTTACTTTTCTTTACTGAATTCTATACGAGACTTTACTTCAGCCAACTAGCGTATGTACGACTTTCAATCAGGAAACTAGCGTATGCCCAGAGAACTTATAATTCAGATAAGTCTTCAGTAAATTTACTTAGACCAGTGCATTAATGATTCATCAGACATTTAGTAAGCAGTAAACATGTGTAGTAAGAACAGAATAAACCATCACACATAAGCAACACACATGAACACTAGGATTTTAAGGTGGAAACCCAATGTGGGAGAAAACCACCGTTGTTGTCGTCTCTGTCTTCAATATTTATTATATAGAAAATTGCTTACAATCTTGTACTGGTGCAGAGACTCATACCAGCACGCAGGCACCCACCTACAGAGGGTTGCAACCTTCACTTATTCTCTGGTTGCTACTAGAAGGGAGCTCCAACCTCGTGATCTCATTCACCAGCCGCCACTGGAAGGGAGCTTCTACCCCCTACTCTCGTTTACCAACCACTACTGGAAGGGAGCTACAATCCCTTGATCTGACCACCAGCTCCTACTGGCAGGAAGCTTCAACTTCCTTACTGAAGGCTCCAACCCTCAGCACCACTGCAAACCACATTTCATAAATTTTCACACTAGATCCAACAGCTTTAACACATCACAATTTGTAGATCAACTAAAGTAAACATCAACCCAATTCAAATAGAACAGTGAAATCACTGTAACCAGACCACAGAATAGACTGCAACCCTGACCATTTTTATGCCAAAATATATATGCTACTATCGCTAAGGAAACATACGTGCATACGCGCCTTTATGTGGCGCAACCTGCGTATATATCTCAATATACCAAAATTTAGAATTCTGACTCAGTCACAAAATTGACCAGAGATATTCTGAAATATTTTGTCAGCTTACAAAACCCTCATACAGTTAGCAACATCAATCATTTTTCAACCAACCAATCACTGATCTTTAATCACAATCAACTAGCAGCATAATCAATACTCAAACAACCTAGATCTATATGAAGACATCATTGACAAACCACAGAAACATAGCAAAATTGATCAAACATTTTCTTCAGCATTCTTCAGCAAAGACCCCGGCTTGCATACACGCCTTCTAGAAGATTTATTCGCATATGAATGTGTTTCCCGAAACCAACTCGCATATAGATCTCAATATTTTTACAGAATATATACGCGCCTTTGCATAACCAAACCCGCATGTATACGTGTCTTCATCGTGTCAAATCTGCGTATAGATCTGTAAATAATTCAGGACTGCGCAATACTTCATAACTTCAAACTTACTCAGATCATACCTTTCATTGCAACAAACATGCGTCAGACAACAAATCTAAACAACTCATAAACAGATCATGCAAATACATATTCATTTCAGGTCTAGAGATCCCGATCCATCATTGTATTCATGAGTGCATCATTGTATCAGATCTATCAATCAACTATAGTCCATACCATGCAAATATACTTCAGATTGAAGTAATCATTCATTAACATTACTCATGCACACTAAGCACTTTGATTTTCACCTCCTTATATAGTTTGACCATTAGCTAATACCATGAGCCAAAGCCACACAAGTGTTAATGGTATTCTTGGACGAGATCAAATAACAATTACTACGATCAATATTGTGGACTAATATCATGGTAATGACCCCTGGTATTATAAAATTAGTGCACTAGCACATACGCGACATTGTTTCTTCGTACCCACGTGTATACGCGACTTTGCCTTCACTAACTCACATATAGATCTTCAATTATTTATCTTTATCCATACTCTAATTCTAATCTGCAAACTTTTGTCCCAACTTTCTGTTCCATCACTTTGTCACCTCTGAACTCATCGAGTTACCATATACTTGGTCTCTTACAAGTGGGTTTCCATCAAGAACAACATATGCATCATAATGCCAACATTCTTTTCCAGCCATAGAAACTTTGTATCAATTTTAGGAAGGAGCTTTGAACTATCACAGAAACTTGTCAAAACTTTGTATGGATGTATGCCCAGAACCTTGCTTGAAGAAGAGATACAGACTTCGGATTACTTCCTGTAGAACTTCAGAGATGTGGTAAGTCAATGTGCTCCATGAAGGAATGAAAGTAGGCCTAATATATAGTCCCCTGTTCGTGTGAAACAATAGACAAAAATTATTTTTTCTTTCTCATAAAATTTTTCTTTTAACAATAATAAAATATTTTGACTTCAGCATGAGGGGCATGCTTAACAAATTATGACAAACTATACAACATGAAGACCGAATCTAGTTACAAACTTACAACTTCAACAATTAGATCGCAATTTTAAAATATTTGTCACATTATTAACCTTCCTAACCTTCTAACTCATCAAAACTATGGTGATCTTGGAACATTTCACTTATTATTTTTCAAACAAAAAAATAAAATTAGAAAGAATACAAGTAATTCCTTACCTTTTTTGAGGTCTGATAGACCAAATCTGGTCTCAATGGATGCTAACCATTATCATCATCGTTATCAGTTGAAAAAGGATCAATGTCTACTCCCAAACAAGCAGAAATATTCATTTCAAGTCCTTTTTAAATCTTTGAACCAGGTAATTGCCTTAAGGCTTACAAAAAATCTTAATAGCTATAGCAATACAACTCAAGTTATGAACTATAATTTGGTGTTGCTTTTTCCTACTGGTTAGCATCATTCCTTGACTTGCAAAGAACTCTGTCAGTTGATTGCATCTCTGTAACAGTAACCAAAACTAAATGATATGAAGCTTTCTTCAAGGTGAAAAGGCTTCTTCAACCAAAGCTTGGAATCAACAGTATTTAACTTTCCCCTTATTGTGACTTGGGAATCTCCTGCCACCATTAAGAAACAAAAAAATTCAATGTTGCTGCCTCCTCCAGGCCTGTGCAAGCCACTTCTCCCTCAAAAATTATTCGAATTCACTCCCAAATACTGATAAAAATACAACATCACTTCCCTGTCACTATCTCTTATGAGTCAACCTTCCCCTAATTCTCCCATTTGGAATTCTTGATTTCCACGGCTTTCTTCCTACTTACCACTTTGTCAGGGGGGACCTTCCAACTGTCTAAAGTTTTTTATCGCCTGTTGGTTAACCTCATCCTCTTTAATCTGGAGCAAAGGAGCTGTCTAACAGATTGCTGCCAGTTTTCTCTGCAAGACTCCAGGTGCTTAAGTCTGTCCTTGATAATTCTGTGATCTCTCAAAACATATTTTTCAGTAAGTCATTGACGGAACCATACCCGAAACCCCCTTTAATCTCTTAGACTTCCAAGGTACTTGCCAACTTCCTACCAAATAAATGACTGCGTTTGGATGACACCAATTTATCCCAAACAGATTGAAAATTTCTCCCCAAATCTGCCAAGCAAAATAAAGCTGATTTGTAAGTGATTTGCATTTTCCTCCTGCCCCTCGCATAAGACACATCTTGTGGGGCCTTCGAAACCTCTCTTCCTCGGTTGGTCTTCAGTGAGAATCTTCCCTCTAACAGCTAGCCACAAGAAGGCTTTGGCTTTTGGCCAAACATTCTTAATCCGTAATTTTTCCAAAATAGTTTCTATTATTTCTTTCCATGTTATTTTTCCTTTCTCTGCTCCCACCAGACAAAAGAGAAGGAAAAAGGAACGGGGTTGGCAGCATGAAATGCCCAGGTAGCAGCCCCGGAAGTGTCTCCCAGAAGTTTTCCCTTTCACAAAATAGGGATTTGGAAGGGGGCGGGGGGCAGAGGCAGGGGGATGGGGTGGCAGGGGGAATATTAGTTTCCTAATCCTAGAGGATCCATTTTTTGTAACAGTGAGTGTATAAAATCATAACCTTAGAGATGGATGTAGAAACACTGTTGCAGTTGCCACAAACGCCCAATAGCTTGTAATCCAAGGTGACTTAACTGGGCTTTCTTTATAAGCCCAAAAATCAATGGCCCTTCTCAGTAAAGTACGGAGCATATGTATCTTGGCCTCACCTGCACAGTGTCTCGCTGTCTGCCATAGAACTTAAACGTCTACATCATTTCATAAATTTTCCTTTATCGAAGGTGAGATCTACCTCCCCAAATGAATGTTTGAACTTCATTATTTACCTTAATCAAGCTAAATCCTCGTCTCTCTTTTAACCTGGTTGCTTTTGCTAAATAGTACCATTGGCCAGCTGCAGAGTATGTTTGGCAGACAGCCAAACAGACTTGCATATGCATGTACACATGCAAACATGGGCTTGTTGGAGTTACACCATTACATCCTAGAAGAAAGTCCAGGGCCTAATTAATGGAAACAAGATCTTCCACGAACAGGTTACTGCACAATGTAAAACAACACGTGGAGAGACATTTGTCCTTAATCATGGGCTTATGTTGCTAGTGCAATGAAACCCGCATCACCAGTAATCCTTGCAAGAGCACATTCCATCCTTGAAATAATGAAAACGGTTTGCATCTCTCATGTAAATTTCTCGCATGGCAATCTTGGAGATGAGCTTGGTAACACTATGGCAGTTGCCACAAATGCGCAGGTTTTTTGTAATCCAAAGTGGAGTTCCAGGGCTTGTGCTTATTAGCCCAAAAGCAAGGGCCAGCTTCTCGCTGTGAGTAGACAACATGCTTTCCTTCACCTCCTCCTCCACATCATGGAGTACAAAATTTGTATCTGGAACATACCCCACTGCCTCCATCTTTCTTTCCAAAGTCTCCAGCATCTCATAAATTTCCTCTGATTGACGGTGTGACCTGTCTCCCATGACAAATGCATGAACCTTATTATTTACCTCAATACAGCTGTAACCTGGAGTCTTTTTAACCGCTCTGTCCTTCATCATTGTTCTCACCCTTGCTACATCTTCCCATCTGCCAGCCGCAGCATAGATGTTTGCCAGCAGTACATAACATCCAGCATTTTTAGGCTCTAACTCGAAAAGTTGCTCTGCTGCATATTGCCCCAGCTCAATATTGCAGTGAACTCTGCATGCTCCAAGCAAAGCACCCCACACACTCGCACCTGGTTCTGAAGGCATGGTTTTAATCAAGTCCCGTGCCTCATGCAGATGCCCAGCTCGGCCAAGGAGATCAACCATGCATGCATAATGAACTACCCTGGGAACAATGCAATAATATTGAACCATAGAATTGAAATATTGCCTGCCCTCAAGCACCAGGCCTGCATGGCTGCATGCAGACAAAAGAGAAACAAAGGTGATGTGGTTTGGCAATATGCCCGTCATCTGCATTTGGTGAAAAAGAGAAATTGCCTCCTCACCAAGACCATGCATTCCATAGGCAGCAATCATTGCACTCCATGATACCACATTTTTTTCAGACATCTGGTCAAACAACTGGCGTGCAACCTCTAAACAGCCGCAGTTAGCATATGTGTCAATTAGGGCTGTGACTATAACAAGATTAGAGTTAAATCCACTTTTAGTGATATAACCATGAATCAACTTACATTGTTTCTGAGATGCTAAATGCGCACATGCCAGGAGCACACTTACCAAAGTGACTGAGTTAGGTTTCACGTCTGCCAGTTGCATCTGATGAAATAGGGCTAAGGCGTCACTAGCAAGCCCATTTTGGGAATACCCACCAATCATTGTACTCCAGGAAATTATATTTCTGTTAGACATTTCATGGAACAATTGGCGTGCAATCTCTATAACCCCACATTTAGCATACATATATATGAGAGCATTCAGCACACAAACATCTGACTCAAAGTATCTTCTAATTATGCAATCATGGATCAACTTGCCTTGTTCCAGAACCCCTAAATGGGCACATGCCTGGAGAACAATTACCATAGTGCAAGAGTCCGAAGTAACATCTGCCTGTTGCATTTGATAAAACAGTTTCAAGGCCTCATTGGCTTGCCCATTCTGGGTATACCCAGCAATCAACGAATTCCAAGAGACCACATTTCTTGTAGACATTTTTCCAAACGAAAAACGTGCAAGATCTACTCTTCCACATTTGGAATACATGTCTATTAGGGTATTCCCTACAAAGACATCCGATTCAAACCCACTTTTAATTACATAGTTATGTATGAGCTTGCCTTGTTGTAGTCCTAATTCGCTGCATGCCTGTAGCACACTTGCAATTGTCATCGAATCAGGTATAATGTTTTCTAGTTGCATTCGACAATAAAGTGCCATACCCTCATTGGCATATCCACTCTGAGCATACCCCGCAATCAAAGCACTCCATGATATCGTATCCCTTACAGTCATCTTCTCAAACAACTGGCGTGCATCCTCTATACTTCCACACCTAGAGTACATGGCTACCAGTGAATTCCCTATAGGAACATCCAACTTGAACTCATTCCGTATAATGTAACCATGACTCGACTTGCCTTGCCGCAGAGCTCCTAAATGGGCACATGCCTGTAACATGCACAGCAGGGTAACGGAATCCGGCGTCACATCTTCTGAATGCATTTCATTAAAAAGCATCAACGCCTCCGGGTCAAACCCATTCTGAGCATACCCACCAATCATTGCATTCCAGGACACCACATTTCTTTCAGGCATTGTGTCAAACAACTGTCGTGCATCTGCTGCACTACCACACTTGCTATACATAGCTATAAGAGAATTGCTCACAGCTACATTCAATTCTAAGCCACTCTTGATTAAAATACAATGGATCAGCTTGCCACGGTGCAGAACTCCTAACGAAGAACTAGACCGGAGAACGCTAACAGCAGTGACAGCGTTGGGGATTACATTTTCGAACCTCATTTGATCAAAAACTCTCAAGGCCTCATTAGAATGTCCACTCTGCCCGTACCCTACGATCATGGAATTCCATGAAACAACATCTCTCTGTGGCATTCTGTCAAACACTTGTCGTGCAAGCTCTATACTTCCACATTTTGCATGCATAGCTAAGAGGGAATTGGCTACAAAGACATCCGACTCAAACCCACTTCTTATTATATCATCGTGGATATCTTTTCCCTCTTGCATCGCTGCCGAACCGAGCCCAGCGCAAGCCTTGAGTACCAAAGGATATGTGAAATTGTCCGCTTGTATGCCTGCCTTGGGCATTTGTTTATAAAGTAAAAGAGCCCTATCATACTGCCCACTCTTCACATATTCCCCCATCATAACATTCCATAGGAAAACATTCCCGTCCTTTGTTTCGTCAAAGACATGGCGTGCATTGTCCATACTGAGGAACATGGCATACCTGCTCACCAGTTTTGCAGCTAGAAAAATGTAGCTGCTATATCCGCTAATGAACATGTGGGCATGGACTTGGCCCAGTTTGTTTAAAGTGTCACATGACTGCAACAGGGAAGCATATGCATTGGTGTTGGGAAAGAATGCAATGCCTGTCTCCTCCGTGCATTGAGGGCTCACTCCAGAAATGAAGCATACATGGATATAATAAGCATTTATGTGCCTGCAACTTTTGAATTGGTCAAAAGCGCTGTGAGGATGCCTAAAAAATGCCATGCGTTGTGAAAATGTAAATACAGAGCCCTTGAAACAGATTGTAGTACCGGTCTAAGAACTAATAAATTCCCTGATACATTTGTAAATTCGTCTCTTCATTTTGCTTGAAAAGCTAAAAAGATTTGGGTGGTTTCCCAGTACCATTGCCAAGAAGGTTACCACCACTGACCCCAACTCTTTTTGAAAATGAATCAAGCAAAACGTATGCAGTGTCTATTGGCCACTGCAATTGGTGGTAAAATCAGCTACGCAAAAGAATTGCTTCTGAAATGTTGCATGACAAATTTGCATTCACCTTTCCATATATAAAACAACATTAGTAAGTAAAGTTAACCAAATCGGTTAACTTATTACACTTTTCATGTAGAGAGATGTGAAGCATATAACATGTATGAACTTTCTACACAAAGCAAATGATATTATAATAAACATGTTGTTGGTTTGAGATAAACTTATAATTTAAAAATGAAAGGAAGCCAAGTGAGTGAGGTATGACATTTATTTAATTTTTTTATTTTAAACCATGTATATAATTTAATAATTTGAGTTTTGCAAAATATGATATTAAATTTAATTTGGGATTTTATATATAAATGAAAAAATATTTCCTTCCCATTTTTAATATATCAATAAGTATTGGATTATATTTTAAATTATATTTATAAAATTTGCATATCTCATAAAAAGAGTTATTAATTTTAAATTATTTTTATTATTTTTATTTTCAAGAAACTATGAATTCCATCCTTATGTGAAAAATTATGTGTATTTAGTTTTTATTTTGTATTATAATATGCAAATCACTTTAAAATACTTATAAATTTTTACTAAGTCTAAGGCAAGATTGTTATTGTTTTGAGAGCATCATTACCTTTTCAATTCATGTATCATACAGTTTTACTAGAAAATGAAATTTAATGACAAATCCAATATCTCTTAAGTGTGACCAAGTAGGCCACTTTGTGGTAATTATATTATGCTTAATGTTGCAAAAGATGCTTAATGGTGTATGTGTATCATACCTTAAACAAGATCACTATGAAAAATAGGTATGAAAATTCTTGAATTAATGACCTTATTAACAATTTAAAGGGAGTAAACTTTTTTAAGAAATGATATGTAAACTATTATGGATATTCCACTAGACAAATTGTCATAACATATCTAATAGAATAATTTGAAAATCTATACCATGAAGGGTAAATTCCTTTAGATTCCAAATCTGTTATTATTGATTTTGATGCATGCAATATAAAAAATGTGAAAACTAGAGAACATTGAAATATAAACACACATCTATCACAAAAACACCAAGATATGATCTAGGAAACCCTTTCAGTAGAAGACCCAGTTGGAAGGTGAGGTTACTTTGCTCTCTTTTGTCTAGAATGGAAAGGATGCAAATACAAAGAAGAGTGCACTCTCTATGGAGTTTACTAAGACTTGCATCTATGGATTGCTGCAAAACACAAACCCCCTTTATTCTTCTCTCTTTATCCACACTCAATAACTCTACTCTACTATGGAACAAAATGCAGGAAAATAGAATGGAACTCCTTTTCCTCTTAGTGGTGTGGTTATAGCACAACCCAATAGCCAACTAGGGGTTAAATTTGGCCCATTCAACTCTTATAGGGTCTTCATAGTCCCCACATGACTAGCCCCTTTTCCATGAGTAACAGGGCTTGATGTGGCACTCTCTTGAATTATGGTGGTCAATCACAATAAGACAACTTATGAGAGGGATAGATTTTTCTTCTAGACTCTAATTAACATCTTTCTTAGACCATCGGAAAGTTATATGTGTGAAGAATAACATCATGGGGTGCCACATGTAAGCATAAAAATTTTACCCCTAGAAAATGTCATTTAAGCCTCAAAATAGCCCGAAATGGTTTCTTACCCCAATTCTCTAAATTGGTTGTTGTAACTAAAACTACTCTAAAATTATTTCTCTGATTTTTTCCAAACTGAAAACATCTAGATGGATAATAAACAATATAATGATCAAATATGGATCATACCTCACCATTTTGGAAGGTTTTTGGTCCCTAAATGCTTTCACTGAATGAGGTGAGGAGATTTTTCCTCTACCTTCTCCCTAGAGTATCATTTAGCCTTACCTAAAAGCTTTCATTTTAACCAAATCTACCAAAGGTCATGTTGGCCTTGTCTTGTAGCTTTATACCTCTTTTGCAAAATTGTATCCATTATCAACTCTACTTGAGCATCCAAAGTTAAGTCCTCTATGGAAAGTAATGTTATCACTAGAAAATCGTACAAGCAAAAGACACTAGGAAATATCAAGCAAAAGGTAGAAATAAGGATTTAATGGGAAGGAAGACATTATAGGATCTGAAAATTTTAACTTTTCCTAAGGTCAAGTAGGAAAATTTATCAAATAGCGCACAGAAAGAACCAACCCCAAGCGATCTGCGCGACATTTTATTCGATAGTAGAGAAGATCATCACGGTTATCCCTCAAATAGTCGTGCAATCCTGGGTATGCGGAAATTCATCATCTAAGACCACTTGGCACACTTGAAGAAGAAGATTCCCACTCAAGTCATCCAAGTAAAACCGCCTTGGAGCCACCTTGAGGCCTTAGTGCAACACACAAAGGAATCAACCTCCCACTCTTGTGTCAACATCCATCTTGTACCAAGAGAGGGAGGGAAAATTTGAAATTTGTATATAAAATACTGCCATGGGAATGCTTGAGAGAAAACCAACATTGTGTTGTCCAAGCAGCAAGGAGTGGAAATATCTAGTTGTTGGCCACCGAACACTTCAATCCAAGAGAAGAAGTTCACCAAGTGTCTATTATTCTACCATATTTCGATGATAGAGAGAGGTTTGTAAGAAGCTTAAAGGGAAGAGACCCCCTTACCTTGAATATTAGAGATCCATATCTCTAAGGATTCATTGCAAGTGATTTAGCATCCTATTCCCTTATACCATCAACAACTAATAAAAGGGAGAGAGTTCTCCATTTTAATTATTAGTGTGTTTGACTCAATTGAGCTTGTTATAGTACATGAGTATTTTGTTTCTTGTTTATTCTTTATTGTAGCATTCTATGTTCTTTACTTAGTTTACTACACGTTATGTTGTTCCATTAACAATCTAACAAACCAATTGACCTGTTACTTGCTTATAGGAAAGCAACCACCCCTATTAAGCACAGTGTATTTCATCCACCTATTTGTCGAATACACTATATCATGAATGGTGACTCCACTTCTTTCTTTCTTTTAAGCTAGTGGTTGTTGATTGCAGGTCCTCTCTCCTACCCAGACTTGCTACAAGATCACTCCTGCTTGCCCTCGGCACTTTTCAATTGCCCTCAATGAGAAATTTGGCTTAGAGAAGGTGGAGTTTTCAAACACTATAAATCCGCCTGCATTCAACCCAGACAAATGCACGAACCTCGGGCTTGTACGAAAATAAGCCGCATGGTAGGCAGTGAGCACATTTTTCACTGCTTTTTCTCATTTTTATCAGTTGCAGGGTGATTGGAAACCCGTAAGAAATTTGTCATCACCATGTTCTAGTGTTTCATGACTGGTTAGGATGCTTTTTGCTGGAGTTTAGCTTAGCAAATAGTTTGTTTAAATTTTAGTTTTTTATCATCGCAAATCACACATAGTTTAAGTAGGGGTGAGTAAGTGGCCTTCAATCCACAAATGATATCTGAACAAACTATTTGCTGGTAAAAGATACCAAACACATAGGATAATTAGCATAAAAGTAAGTGGCCCATACATCCACACATATTTAGCTAGTTTTTGTTTTTTCAAATTTTTTGCATTAGTTTAGCTCAATTTTTTGCATTAGGATTCGGGACCAGGACGAAAATTTTGAAAAGAAGGCAAGTAATATCTGCCACCCTTACACCTCTCAGTGATCCTGGGTACACATATGAAATCTTTCTTAAGATAATTTTCCATCTCCCTATAGTGCAAAACTTAGTCTAACTAGGCAAAGTGTAAGCGACACATCATCCG
This sequence comes from Pinus albicaulis, assembly GCA_034641835.2. Classification (NCBI taxonomy): domain Eukaryota; kingdom Viridiplantae; phylum Streptophyta; class Pinopsida; order Pinales; family Pinaceae; genus Pinus; species Pinus albicaulis. Next base: position 92,182 of record JAXQQM020074571.1, on the reverse strand, counting down.
CACATTGTTTATTTTTTCAAGGAACAATCACACATATTGTAATTAGAGAAGGATTGTAAAGTATCACGGCATATCCATGTCTTATAACACTTGTGATTGTACACTCCAAAGCACACACAAAGCATCGCTAAGCATCAGACCAAAGGCACCTAGTGTGTTGGGACCTTTGTCCTCTTCTGACAGTTACTTCACCAAGGCACACCTTAATAAAATTAAGACTCTCTAAAACTAACCACTAATTGAACTCACTAAATTCTCCCTACAGGGGCCACAAAATAAATTATAGTTCAAGTTAGGACCATCAAGGGTAGGCATCCAATAAGCCGCCATGGTCATTCTGCATTTTGAAACATAGATGTTTACTTTTTATGGGGCTTAAAATTAGTTTATCCAACCACAAAACAGAATACCCGAACGCTACAAATATCTGCTTCAGAGGGGGTTAAGCATAGGCCCAGTGCGTGTAGTACTCTTTGGGGCTACATGACCCATCTAGTGCTCGGTACTGGTAGCTGAATATGAAGAAGCTCAAGACTCGAACGCTCATGTGGGACGACGTTACTTTAGTGGCCAAATCTAGGGCATCCTTCCGTATATGTGACGGTGCAGGCAACACTAGATCCTCATACCTTTACCTTGGTTGATTCTTCGGCTGCTGGAAGGTGTCGCCAGTTCTTTTGGGACGTTAGCCCCAATACTCATCAAAAGATATCTTCGCGAGGCCTAGTTACATTTGAGAGTGGGAGGACGCCATTAGGTATTTTTAGTCTTTTGAGTATCATACGTGAAACAATCAAAACCATATTTTTTGCTTGCTTGATCACATAGGATTAATCTAAAGTAAAAACTTACCTTTTGTTTTTCGCTTTGTTTTGTGTATGTGATCATATTTTCTTTGATAATAATCTCCCTCCTGTCAAAAAACTGAAAATATTTCAAAATTTAACTAAGTCGACACCATAATGAACACAACAGGACCTCGTCGATCCAGACATTTTTTGGACCTCCCCCCATTAAAGGAAGGAGTGCCAGGTCTTTCGTCATGTAGGCATCAAAGACGACACACCGTCACCACTATTGGATCATCCATAATCAGAGAATCTTTAGTTGGAAACCCCCAAGGGTCACCCAACACCACACTCGTGGAAACCCCAACAGTGTCACCACACACAATTCCTCTCACAACCCCCAGAGGGAAAAGGAGTGCTACCCCTCCGGGGAGTCAATAGAACACACATCAAGGTACGTCATAGGGTAATATTCCCCAGACACCCCCCATACATCATCACACTCATATTCTTGTGTTTCCATAGTACATAATGGAAATCAATACTCAGTTACCTTTTTTAGCATCATTAAACCTCCCAAATCTAACAAAGCTAACTAATTAACCCATTACGCACAACCCCAATTGGCCCCCTATGCCCATGAAAATCCCCTTAGATATACCAAAATTCAAAAGGAAGAAAGCGGAAGACCCTAGAAATCATATTATGACTTTCCACCTATGGTGTTCATCCAATAATATTATTGATGATACTATTCGATTGAGATTATTTCAACGCACCCTAACCGGAACTGTCGCGAAATGGTATGTGGAGCAGCCTCTACTTCGCATCGAACCTTTAGCACCCTCGCTACTGTGTTCTTCATGTATTTTAAGCTACCCATCCACCATGATTCAGGGATGGAGTTGCTGACTCATTTTAGGTAAACACCAATTGTCCATATCTCGGACCATCTCCACAAATTGCGGTGACGTTGTAGTTTGTGCAAAGCCAAACTCGATGATAGAGTTCTACTGGACTTGTTTTTTAAAACTCTCATAGTAAAGATCTCAAAATATTTGGCAACACAAGGACTTATCTCCGAGGAGGATGCGATTTGCAAAGCCCAACAATTAGAACTTATCTATACCCAGTGAGGATACATTTAAAATGTCATGCATAATGCCCCACACTTGCAAACTTACAGAGAATTTCTAGGTGCGTCAAATATTGCAGACAGCTTGATTGGGTCATTGACCCAAGGTCACCTAAGCAGCAGTATCTAGTACCCAGGTTACTCGTATGATTCTAACCAGAACATTGCGCAACCTGGCTACCACAAAAGTCACTTTGCAGCTCTACAGAATATGACAAATAGGGTGTCATTGTAGAAATTATATACAGAATGCATGCATATATCCAGATTCTCCTGATCTAACAATATTTATCTTCTTGCTAAATACAAAATCCTTCCACTGTTAATCTTTTGCAGAAATTTAAAAAATCAATTGCAAACACATGAAGCAATAAAAACAATCGCACATAACACAGTTGTTTAACGGGAAATCCTGAAGTTGAAAACTCCAACTATCATATATTATGTATCATGGAGATCATGTAAGAATCTCATACAAATCTTAGTACATCAAGCTCTCAGTACAATCAATCGTCACACACTAATCAGAAGAAATCTGCAAATCCATGCACTAATTTCTTGCCACCTGATAGCTTGCCTCCACTGCGCAATCCTTGCTGAAGAAGACCCCTGAATGAATTCGAATCTACCTTGCCTTGATTGTGCAATCCTCATTGGAAACTCCAATGTGCGTGTGGTGAAATCAATGCATCACTATAGTCGCAACAGATAGTCCATCTTACCCTTTCACCTATCTCTCCACTGGGTCTCCACTGGAACTGACGTGCACTGTAGTTAAGTGATGTATTTGTTCAGTTGATTAGTGAGTTATTATTTTTGTGAACTAATTAACTAATTAATTCACTCCACTCTCACTAGTGTATCATTCAGTTAGAATAGATACAACTAGCTCATTTGAGTTTAACTCCATTAACTGAGTTAAACTGAATAACAACTCCATGAACTACTCTTACAACTCTATCATAACTTTTCCACTTTAGTTCTAACTGAGTCCTCCATGCATGAACCACTAGTAAACCCTAGGAATTGCATAGTTCATTCAGCCCACTAATTTGACAAATCTGTATACTGAAATTAAGTGCTCTAAGAGAATAAGTTGATATTTAGAGTCTGATTATTATTAAGAGCTAATAATAATCGACACTTCTATTTTTAGATCGATGATCTATAAATAGACTTCGCCCAATATTATAAAAATATAATTTCATCTATTTTTCCAACTTGACCAACCATCCACAAATAACATCTTGCAACTTCTGAAATATGATCACCATGTCTAAAAATAGACTTACACCTAAAAATAGCCTACGGGCCCACTTAGTGAAGGTGATTGATTTTCACTAAGCTCATCATCTTGTTGAATCTCAACACTCCCTCTCAACAAGATAAGGATTATCCTTCACCCCGATCCTGCCTCTATAGTATTCGAATTTGCTCCTGCTGAGTGCCTTCGTTAGAATATTTGCATCCTGATCTTCCGTAGGAATGTACCGAAGCAACATGATCTTTCACTACACACAATATTGGATATGATGATACCGGATATCTATATGTTTAGATCTATCATGAAACACAAGATTAATTGAGAGTTTAATGCAACTCTGAGTATCACAATGTATCACTGTAGGATATAAATGAGAACCGAACAAACCGACTAGGATCTTCCACATCCAGATAGCTCCTCACATGCACTTTGACTTGCCGCCATGTATTCTCGATTTCAATCAACTGAGTGCCATGGATCTTTGTTTCCTGTTGTACCAAGAAACTATTGTAGATCCGATACTAAAAACCCCTCCTGATGTGCTCTTTCTATCCATTGGGTTGCCTGCCCAATCTGCATCCGTGAAGCCATGCAACTTCACCTCATCCGTTTGTATGTACCATAAGCCATACTTAGATGTGCCCCTGAGACATCTCAGGACATGCTTGCCTGCCTTCCAAAAGAGCTTGGTAGGCTTAACCATCACTTGTGAAAGCCAGTTCACCGCATAGCATATGTCCAGTCTTGTATTAACTAAATACATGAGCGAACCCACCAATTGTCGATAAACAGTGGCATCCACTACCTCTGCCGATGGAGTATCCTCTTTCCTCCAATTTCTTGGAAGAGGAGTATCAATAGGCTTGCATCCTTGCATGTGAAACTTCTCCAGTATCTCCCGGGCATACTTTCCTTAAGACACAAACAGTTCACCTTCCCGCTGCCATATTTCCAATCCAAGGAAATAAAAAAGGAGGCCCAAATTCTTCATCTCAAACTCCTTTGCAAGGTCTGCCTTGCATGAGTGTATCAAATGCTCATCACCCGTTAGTATTAAATCATCAACATAAAGAACAATTATTAAAAGCTTACCCTCCACCACAATTTGGTACAGGTTTGCATCTGCCTCACTCTTGGTGAAACCAAGTCCAGTGAAATAGTTGTCGATCCGTGTGTACCAAGCACGAGGTGCTTGTTTCAGCCCATATAGCGTTCTTTTGAGTCTGCACACACGTGACTCGCTGTTGAAGATCTCAAATCCTTCAGGCTACTCAATGTAAACCTCTTTCTCAATGATCCCATTAAGGAACGCAGTCTTCAAATCCATCTGATGAATGTGCCAACCCATTTGTGCTGAGAGAGCAAGGATGGTCCTTATGGAAGAATACCGTGTGACAAGTGCAAAGGATTCTTCATAATCAATCCCCTCGATCTGTGAGAATCCCCGGGAAACAAATATTGCCTTATACTTCTCGACGCTCCCATCAGTAGCTTGCTTTACCTTGTAGATCCATCTTGATCCTACAACTGATTTTCCCACCGGCCTTGGAACAATCTCCCAAGCACTGTTTCTGACAATGGAGTCATACTCCTCCACCATGGCATCTACCCATGTGGGCTCCTACACTGTGTCTTCAAAAGAATATGGCTCTGTCACGATGCACTTTCTCATAAGATCCATGTATCCATTAAATCGATCAGGTGACTGTCTCTATTTGCGTTGTGATGTAGGGACTCCTACATTATGTGCCGCATCAAGCTTCAGTCTCTCAGCTTCTGTGGTATGCTTTCTTCCTTCTCTGATGTTTGGTTCTGCATGAGTGGACTCCTCCACTCCATGAATCTCCTCCTGTGGTTGATCCACATCTAGAGGCTCATCTTTGGGAACAATAATTTCCTCCTCTGCATGCAAGTGTAGCTCCCTCTCAAGCGAAAACTTCATGGCTTTCACCTCATTGAATTTTATATCCCGTCACACCACAGTCATTTGATTGTCTGGAAAATACACACGATAATTATGGGGTGTTTCTGTGTACCCCAAAAATATCCCAACTTCTTTAGTCGACTCCAGCTTCTTCCTAGTGTCCTTTATCACATGAATGTAAAAAGATGAGCCAAAAATCTTCAAATGAGAAATATCAGGCTTCTTACTAGTAAAAGCTTCTTCAGGTGTACTCATGCCAAGTAATCTATGTGGACAACGGTTTTTCACATAAACCGCATTGTTGCATGCTTCCACCCACAAGTGCATCGGTAGGCCCTGGTCATGCAGCATAGCTCGTGCAGCACCCATGATCATTCTGTTCTTCCTCTTTGCGACCCCATTCTGCTGTGGGTTATGAGGCGCTATGAGTTCTCTTCGAATTCCTTCTTTGCTACAGAAGTCTTTGAATTCGTTCAAGATTTATTCACCACCATTATCTCTCCATAGAGCCTTCACTTGCTTCTCCGACTCCTTCTCCACCAATGCTTTAAACTCACAGAACTTTGAGAATGTTTCGCTCTTCTTTTGCATGAAGACGATCTAACATCTACAAGAATAGTCATCAAAAAATATAACATAATACCTGTATTTTTCTGTTGAAGCAACCGAGAAAGGTCCACACACGTCTGTGTGAATTCTCTCCAGGATCACTGAAGCACGGTTCTCCTTCTCATGAAAGGTGGTCTTCACAAACTTACCCATAGTACATCCCTTGCACTGATCTAACTGTGCAAGAGTACCCTTGGGAATTCCAGTAGAAATCTACTGCAAAATCTTCAAAGCGCCATGGTGAAGATGGCCCAATCTCTTGTGCCATTATTCGCCCTCATCCCGGCTCACCACTTCTTCTGCTTTGCCCATCATTGCAGTGCAACCATCTACCTCCCGCTTGTATAGATTCTTAACTTGAATCCCTATCCTCTTGGTTTGACCCATTGTTTTATGTCGAAGGAAGGATTTTCCCTCACTAAAAACAACGTCATAACCTCTATCTTCCAACATTGCGACCAAGACCAAGTTCTTCTTCAGACCTGGAACATGCATAACATCTTTCAACAGAAATGGTTTACCTGAATCCCTCTCACAGGTAATGGTCCCAATGTTGGTCGCACTGTATCAACCATCGTCACCCATCTCTATATGCATTTGGAGATCCTTCTCCTCCAAGTCACTAAACAACTCTTTGTCTCCCTTCATATGGAAAGACGCACCACTATCAAGATACCACACCAATCCCATTGAGCTTGAAACCAAGCATGAGATCAAAGAGAAATCAAGTTCAAATTGTGAGGCTAAGGCCTCTGAAGCTGCAGCTCCAACAACCTTCTTGTTGTTCTTCTTCTATGCAGTTAGTGGCGAAATGCCCATGTTCATGACAGTGAAAACACTTCACCTTGGACAAATCCTACTTCTTGCCTTTAGCTTCGGATTTTGAATGAAATTTCTTCCCCTTCCCTTTCCTTACTTTTGCAGCCAAAGCACAATTTTATTTATCTTCATTCTTCGATGAAGAGCCATCCCTGGTACAATTCCTTATCTCCTCCTGCACAAGATCCGACCAAAATCATTCCCATCCTGGCAGTTTCTCCTGTCCATTGACAGAGTCTTCGTAGCTATGCCAACTCTTCGGAAGCCCAAGGATAGCTAAGCTCACCAAGTCATCATCATCAACAGTAATCCCCACACTTCCTAGTTCATCCCTACAGTGGAAAAAAATCGTGAGATATTTTGGAATACTGTCGCCCTTCTCCATTTTTATTTTTCTGAGCTTATCTTTCAGTGCCAACTTCCTCTGATCATTGCTGCTTTGGAAAAAATCCGTTAAAGCCTTCCACATTTCAAATGGAGTGGATTTCTCGTGAAGGCTAGACACAATATGGTCCTTCACACCTTCCAACAGAATTCTTCTTGTCTTTGTTACCTTCTTTTTCCATGCGTCAAGTAATGCAGCATCACTAGATCCCATCTTAGGAACATTTCTATCGATGAACTCCTTTAGTCCATTATCTTCTAGCACTGCCTCCATCCTATCCTTCTAGGCTATGTAATTAGAGCTGCCATCAAGGGCATACTCCAATCTCAACCCATTGAAAGACATTTCAATGTATACTCAACTATCGCACCAAGAATTTTCTGCAGCAAATTCGATTTGTCCACCAGCACAAACTCAACAATTCTTCACAATTGAAATCTTCAAGAATTAACACTGCTCTGATACCATGTATAAATTATATACAAGATGCATGTATATATCCATATTCTCCTGATCTAACAATATTTTATCTTCTTGCTAAATACATAATCCTTCCACTGTTAATCTTTTGCGGAAATTTAAAAACTCAATTGCAAACACATGAAGCAATAAAAACAATTGCACATAACACAATTGTTTAACGAGAAATCCTAAAGCTGAAAACTCGAACTATCGTATATTATGTATCATGGAGATCATGTAACAATCTCATACAAAGATTAGTACAACAAGCTCTCAGTACAATCAATTGTCACACACTAATCAGAAGAGATCTGCAAATCCATGCACTGATTTCTTGCCCTCCAATGCGCAATCCCTGCTGAAGAAGACCCCTGAATGAATTCAAATCTACCTTGCTTGCACTACACAGTCCTCATTGGCAACTCCAATGTGTGTGTGGTGTAATCAATGCATCACTATAGTCGCAACAGATAGTCCATCTTGCCCTTTCACCTATCTCTCCACTGGGTCTCCACTGGAACTGACATGCACTATAGTTAACTGTTGTATTTGTTCAGTTGATTGATGAGTTATTATTTTTGTGAATTAATTAACTAATTAATTCACTCCACTCTCACTATTGTATCATTTAGTTAGAATAGATACAACTAGCCCATCTGAGTTTAACTCCATTAACTAATTTAAACTGAATAACAACTCCATGAAATACTCTTCCAACTCTGTCATAACTTTGCCATTTCAGTTCTAACTGAGTCCTCCATGCATGAACCACCAGTAAACCCTAGGAATTGTGTAATTCCTTCAGCCCACTGATTTGAAAAATCTGTATACTGAAATTAAGTGCTCCAGGAGAATAAGTTGATATTTAGAGTCTGATTATTATTAAGAGCTAATAATAATCGACACTTCTATTTTTAGATCGACGATCTATAAATAGACTTCGCCCAATATTCTAAAAATAGAATTTAATCTATTCCAACTTGACCAACCATCCACAAATAGCATCCTACAACTTCTGAAATATGATCACCATGTCTTAAAATAGACATAGTCTAAAAATAGACTTACACCTAAAAATAGCCTGCGGGCCCACTTAGTGAAGGTGACTGATTTTCACTAAGCTCATCATATTTTTGAATCTCAAAAGTCATCATACCACCATCAACAGCAAGGATCGTACCCTCCCTCGCAGGGGACCCATTACTCAGCTAGGAATGTTGATGGAAGATATCCTCCCCAGCAACCATACACAAACCAGGGATATGGAAACCAATATTCCCTTTCCCCTGAACAAAAACCACCACCAAAAAACAATGCGCCAGTGAACTTCGTGCAACCTTGTCAGGCTCAGTTGCACTAATATTAGGACCTGGATAATTGTAATAATCCTCCTAACACTGCAATGAAAAGGCATAAGAATAAACAAAAGGGAGACTTTGGACAAGGGGGAAATAACCAGCAACACCCCCCGTGATCTCACTCTAGGGGTAACCCTAACCGAAATCAAAACCAGGAACCAAAAAAAAACTCCCAAGGATAGAACAAGAGGTCCAGTTTGAGGACAAACCATTTTTGTGCTATATGTGGTGAGTACGGCCATTACACTCATCAATGTCCCAAGTTCCTTGAATTGAAAAAACTTTAGGGTAACCATGGACAAGGGGTACCTACACAAAAAACCGTTGTAATGCAAGATCCATTCCCCCACCAAGGAGTGGTTAATACCCAACAGCAACAACCACCCCAAAATGATTCCGGGAATGGTAGCCATGAAATTTACATGACTAGAGAAGAAATGTTCTTCCAAACAAGGAATTGAAACTTTGATGCCCCCCATAAAATAACTCGTCAGGGACAAGCATGAGTGCACCTACTACACCATTGACCATATCCAAAATACCTATTGAACCCCTGCCAAAGATGGCTAAGGGGCTAAATAGGCACATAGGACACCACTCAAAAGCTACCCATAACTACAACATCGTGGACGATTTAGCACAATCTCTTGCTACCATGTTAGCATTAGAGGTCCTACAATCTTTCCCAAAACAGCGGAAAGCCTTACTTTTCGCATTAGGCACAATCGACCCTTTCGATTCGCACCTAATGGATTTTGACTTAGATAGATCCACCCCTAGGATTCCTTCATTGGTCACCTTTTAGATACCGGTGTCAGTCCAAAATATCACCATACATCGATGTATCATTGACAAAGGTTCATCTACATGCATCATTTCCAAGTCCATTTGGCAGAAGTTGGGATCACCTGAACTGAAGCCATCTGACATCATGCTCAGAGCATATGCCGTTCGACCTTCTTCTCTCGTCGGTTTATATCAGAATGTCCCTATTAACTTGGTTGGAAAAATGGTACTCATAGACATTGAAGTCTTGGATGCTCAACTTGACTACAATATGCTCCTTGGGCAGAGTTATATGTATGCCATGATTTCCATAGTCTCTTCTATTTTCTGGGTGATGATGTTCCCCCATGAGGATCGAATCATCACTGTTGACCAACTGACATACTATGATAAGAAACCCATGATGGTTGTCGATGTCATTCTACCTTACATAGACACAACTATGAAGTCACTCATGTGGTACTAAGAATATGTCCCCAGTCAATTCAAACCATCATCAATCTTAGGATAATTCCTAGGAGATCCCCCTATCATACCAGAGGAAGCCCCATATATCATAGGAGCATCGGTGTGCATGATGTTATCATCAAACACTGAAAATATCTCGAAGATGGAGACTAGTAGTATGGAAAATGAGGCCACTGAAATGGATTTCCTACCCTACGCCATCTCCCAAACCCTATTATTATACCCTCCACTTGGTTTTGTGTCAAAGAAAGTCTTGGCGACTGTAACATTGCCAAACATGTCTTTCGAAATACCTATATGGTATTTGGTCCCACTAGCCATGCTAGGAAGCCCTGGCATCACTTCTACAGGGATAACCCCCATCACTCCTTAGGAGGTGACATCGGTTAACGAAACTCCTGTAGCAACGCCAGTTAGAGCGACCAAGAAAACCAACAAAAAAGGGAAGAAAATTGAAAACCCCAACATACCTAGGTCATTACAACCTTGTTCATTATGTGATATCGTAGGCCATCCTACCAATATTTGCCTAGAATTAGATGAATTGAAACCTCTTCTAAGCACCGAAAAAAATGTCACGGCCCCAAGTTCCCATAAAAAGGAACACACAATGAAAAATCAAGGGAAAGCATTACACACCAACCACGCATGCGCAATCTGCGACCATTATGGGTATTACACTCATCACTGCCCAGAGATGCCACGATATAGGGATGTGTTGCCCGCCCTAGAGAAATCATACCAACAGGATCCCTCAAATCCACCCATGCAGATGGATGAGGAAAAACCTAGAACTATACTATACCTACAAGAGGCGAGCTAGTCACCTGAACGACCACCTCCCCCCCAGTATCACCCTCCACCTCCTATTCAACTTTGCGCATTTGGTGATGAACACGATCACTTCATTGATGGCTATGCATCCCTAGAGCTATTTTAGAGATGGTATCTTGTTGACCCTGTATACTACGATGACTTACAAACAATCTAGTATTCTTGTCGGGTGTGTTTTGGTGACCACCTGATTCATCATTACCATTATATCCCTTGATTCCATTCAGTGTTAAATAGTTTACGCATGGCCATAGTACGCCTCACCATAGCAGACATATCAGATACAAAATCCATGAAAATTTCGATAACTCAAGAAGATGTGACAAGCATGTCCATTCTCTTCGTGTTAGTAGAAAAGAGACCAGAAAAAGGGCACATTGTCACCCCCAACTGCCCTCCACAGATAAGACCAACCTATGCATTATGCAACGCACATAACCATTTGGTCGCCCAATTCCCGGAGATAGAATTGCTCCGTAAATGGTATCCAATTACTTTAGCAACCCAGAGGGAAGGGAGTACTGAAGAAAAACAGTCTTGTCTAGTTTGTCAAAGCAACCATCAGACTTGGCATTGTACTTACATCTCCCAAGTATGCCCTTTAATAGAAATCATACGCTCGTTGGAGGTGCAACACCCAGATATAGTTGTTCTAGAGCCAAGATAACCTAACGCAAGGCAACCTGCCCCAAGGCATCCTGCCCCCCATCAATATCAAAACATTAGGAGAGCTGAAATAACCATCGTCCTAGCAGGGCCCAGGACTAGCCAAGGACGACATGCGAGCTATGCTAGAGAATTGATCATCGATTCAATCAATGTAAGGAATTGAACAACCTTGCAAAAATCCTTCGCATCATCACCCCATCTCGCAGATCAATCTCTCTAATCAAGAGAAGATCGCACGCTGCTATTGTTGGATTTTCTCACAATTCCACCATATGATGAATTGTGATTACCTCCCAAGGCTATGAGCAGCAAGAGAAACATTAAGTCTAAAATCCCCGAAGGAGCTAGACCATCCAAAACCAAAAACTAGGAGATGGAAAAAGCATAAATCATGCCCTAATGCCCAATGCCCAATCATTTTCGAGCATCCACTTCAGGGAAAAAGAGTAGCGTTACTTCTCATACCATCTACTCGATAAGCATCGTGATACCATGCACCATTTGCACTAGCCATAATCACGAAACAAATTCATGTCCCTTAATGGAAACATTTAGGTGCCTCTGCACTCAACACAACTTCCAAAACTAGGAAAGTGAAAGTACCCTTAGTACGCCACGTGAGGAACAAAAGCCTGCTCTTATGAAAGCCACCATATTGGAAATTCCTCCACCATCCAACGTCGATGACACACAACACCACATACGATTCATCTCATCATGCATAAGAACCATGACTCGTGTTGTCTGCTCACCTGTCATTAGTGTCGAGACCGCTACAACTACAAAAGTAGTTGTACCATCAATGGTGTAAAATCAATCTGTCTGCACCCTGTCGACCTTGTCTCATTCCACAACATTAACTATGGAATGTTATTTTTTTCTGTCGACCAGCTCTATTAGGACTGAACCACCTCCTCACGGCCTCACACAAACTCACCACCCCTTAGATACCTTGTTCCATTTAGACGATGATTTTTTGGAGGCCATGACAGAACCAAATTATCTATGGGATGCAATGCATCACTGCTCATTTTTTATTCCCAAAAATACATTCGACCCGAACAACCCAGAAAACCAAGAGATATATGCTATCGAATCAAAATATTTCCTCCCATATGGGAAAGTTGGTTGGTTAAAAAATCTTGTCCTGGCGCCCGACGCGTTTGAAGAAGGGAACATGTCCAATATTTCACCAACCATCAAGGTAAATATCTCTAGAAACCCAGAAAAGATCAAAGAAATATCACTTGGGACAACATGTTCCCTAGATGAAGTAATCTCTTACACAAACTTGTTGCAAGAATATAGAGACATTTTTGCATGGGATTATTTAGAAATTCTAGGGCTTAGTCCCACTATCGTAGAGCACCATATTAATACCTGTCCCGACATACCACCGGTACGCCATAAACAATGTCTATTACACCCATATAAGGCAAAATAAATCAAGTGAGAAATCAACAAGCTTCACAAAGCCATGTTTATCTACCCCATAGCTTACACATCATGGGTTTCCAACCCTGTTCCAGTCATTAAAAAACAACGCACCATTCGCGTCTGTACTGACTTATGAGATTTGAACAAATCTTGTCCAAAATACAACTACCCTATCATGTTCATCGACTAAGTCATCGATTCTTGCACCAGACACGAGGCCCTATCCTTCATGGACGATTTCTCAGGATATAACCAAATTCAAATTCGGCATACCGATCAATACAAGACAACATTCACCACCCTGTGGGGCACTTTCTGATACCAAGTTATGTCTTTCAGTCTTAAAGACACTGGAGACACTTTATAGTGGGCCATGAAATATATCTTCCATGACCTAGCCCACCTTATCCTCACTTACTTGGATGATCTCACGGTTCGATCCAAGAAGCGAAGTGATCATCTAGAAGATTTATAGTTGGTATTCCAAAGATGTCGGCATTACAACCTACGCTTGAACCCTCTCAAGTGCGTCTTTCGCGTCAACGCAAGTCAATTTTTAAGTTTTTATAGTATCCAAACAAGGGATCACCCCCTCAAGGTCCAGGCCATCAAAGAGGTGCCACCACCACGAATCCTCAAGAAACTCCAAAGTTTGCAGGGGAAATCCAATTCCCCAAGACGCTTTGTCCCAGATTACAGCACTTGTGCACAGGTATTCCTATGCCTTCTCCGATAGGATATCTTGTTTAAATGGGACGATCAAGCCAAATAATCATTTGAGGCACTTAAAGATGCATTTTCTTCAGCCCCATTGATCATCCCACAAAATTATGAGAAATATTACACCCTATATATGTTTGCGTCAATAACCGCCTTAGCCGGGGTGTTAATCCAAGACGGACCCGATGGTAAAGAATACGTAATTTATTACGTCAGTAAAAACTTATAAAGCCTCGCATTAATGTATGAACCCGAAGAAAAAACTGCCCTAGTCCTTATACACGCAGTCCAGAAGCCTCAACACTACATTATCTTGCGGACTACAACAGTTGTCGCAGCTATCAACCCCATGAGATACCTGCTGACCCATCGTTTCATAAACCACATTTACGCTCGCTGGGTAGTCATACTATATGAGTTTTACTTCCATTTTAGCTCCCCCAAGAGCAAGAAAGCTTTGATTTGATCTTAGCTAAGTTCATCACTGACCTCCCAAGTCATACTAAAGGATCTCTAGTCAACGACTCACTACCGAACGAACATCTATTTCTAGTAATCACTGACGATCCTTGGTATGGTGATATCCTCATATTTCTACGAACCCAAAATTCAATCCAAAGATCACACGTGACAACCGAAGGCGCATACGCCACCAGGCCCCCTGATACCTCCTCATGGGAGATGTCCTTTATTAACAAGGCATCAATGCCATCCTACACCGATGCCTCATGCACGACTAAGCTGAGCAAGCCCTCAATGAATCTCATAGTGGAGCTTGCGGCAGACACCTCTCGAGAATGGCTACTGCCCAAAATTTTTTGGGGGAAGGATATTTTTGGCCCACCTTATTTTGCGATTGCATTACGGCGGTCAAAAGATGTGAGCGATGTCAACTCTTCGCTCACAAGGCAAGAGCACCTCTCGCTCCTCTGCACCCAGTGATTGTAGCTGGTCCCTTCTGTAAATGGGGGATCGACTTCATGACTTTCAACCATGCGTCGTCTGGCAACCACAAATACATCATTGCCGTCATTGGCTATTTCACCAAATGGGCATAAGCCATGCCCACATATGACAACACAAAAGAAACCGCGACACAATTTCTGTTCAACCATGTCGTCACACATTTCGGTGTGCTTAAAGAGTTAGTCTTTGATCACGGAAATAATTTCGAAAATGAAATATTCCAGGAGCTGTCTCACCACCTAGGATTCACACACGAATTTGCATCACCATACTATCCTCAGTCCAATGGATAGGTAGAATATGTCAAAAAAGTGCTTAAAACAATGTTACATCATATGGTGAATAACCATAAGACAAACTGGCACCATATGGTTTTTTCAGCCCTGTTGGCATATCGCACGGTAGTTAAAAAATCGACAGGATTCACACCCTTCCAACTAGTGTATGAGATCGAAGCTGTGATTCCCATCGAACGCAAAATCCCCAACTTGCATGCCGCCATCAAACTCCTCAATGATACCCAACCTTTAGAAAAATTATTGGTACAACTAGAACTCATCGACGAAAATCGACGGTAGTCACTCCAACATAACGTGGAACACAAAAAATGGGTAAAAGCATCATTTGATCGCAACATCACCCCTCGTCATTTACCGAGGGAGAATTAGTCCTCCGATATGATGTCACGAAAGAGGCCCTAGGACCCAGGAAGTTCGAAGCATTATGGAAAGGTCCCTACATCATAAAACATTTCCTCCTCAAGGGGGTATACATCCTATTAGAGCCCGACGGTACATGCCTAGCTAACCCCATCATTGTGCTCTACCTCAAAAACATTTACCCGTAAGGGGAAGGAGGCCTCAACCCTAGAGATAAGATGCATGTAGCATAATTTTTTTTTCTATGATTACAATCATCAAAGAATTTTTCTAAAAGAGTTTCCTAGTGTCATAGATGGATTGTCCCCCCTCCATTACTTTGGATTCATTGATGGAGCATCGCGATGGTATCAAAATATAGTAGTAGCCGCCTGGGCCATTTACTATCCTGACCAATCGCCATTCTTAACCAACAAAGTATGTATCAAATCAGCCACCAATAATAAGGTAGAATACGATGCAATCATCGGGTTGATGAGTGATGCCTTCAACCAAGGCATTCGCCATCTACATATCTACCTTGATTCCCAGCCAGTGGTCTCACAATTAAACCAAGACTTTGAAGTACGAGATACTCAACTATTTAGAAAGTATTTGCATGCACAAATATTAAGTTGTAAGTTTGATCATATTACATTCACACATATACCAAGAAATAAAAACTAGACAGTTGATCACATAACTAATCACACTTTAGATGGGAATGCATCTCGTATAAACATCATCCATAGAAAAAAAAACCATAACAAATAGATATCCATCAGAAGTACATGACATCCATCACGTAACCATAGACACATCATTAGAGCCACAAAATACATATCTTGCATATATATATCAAAAAATATGTGTAAGTCACAATATACAAGTCATGTCCCTAACCCGTAGGTCAGCCAAAAAATATATCTACATGTCATCAAAAAATAGGGAAGCATCCTCCTAACAAGAAATTTCCCTGAATACATAACATCTCTAGGGCTGAGCCCTGCCAGGTGGGTCCTTTAGACCCATAGCTGCACCTGGTGCCAGTACAGGTGCAATAGCCAAAACCGAAAGTGCCACATGACGTAATGTAAGGTGATACGCCCTCTCTCGATCCATTAGTACCTCAAGCCATGCATTTTCCAAGTCATCGACAAAATCCCAGGTCAGCATGCCTGAGGAAAACCTCTGCACTCAACCCCAAGAATCGGCCAAGTTTGTTGAGCGAGCCTCAGGAGCAGCTAGCTGCTCCTCAACCACTGCTACTCGTGCCTCAACCACCTCAGCACGAGTCAAAAGAGTAGCATCCCCGACAACGGTTGCACTGCTACCCTCTGCTAAGGGGCCAACACCATCACCCCACCCTCCAACCTGGGGTTGAGCAGGCCCACCTGGGTCCCTCCTTGGTGGCTAATGCCCCACCAAATGGGCAAGAGGACGCCCAACTTCTCCCACATTTGCAAGAGAAAAAAGGATAGTGTAAGTGTCACCACAATAGACATATAAATATACACATAATAAAATACTCAAAAAATGAAGAAAAACATCAAAAGGTCATACCTGCAGGGACCCACACATAACCAGAAGGAAGACCCATATCCAGATCCCCTCAGAAATCCATCCTTGAGTATGGAAAGTCGAAGAATATTTGCGGGTATGCTTGGAAGCACACCTCCATGGTCGCATCCCAGTATCGACCTACCTCCCCTCCTCTGCCATGAGGCATCATTGGCGCCCACCGCTGCATCCGAGGATCCCAGAGAGGACCAATAGGCACGGGAAAAATGGGTCGCAACATCACCACCCTCTCGAACATGATACTACATAGGATTCTCAAATATGTAAACACTCTAGAATATCCTCCCTAGACCTTCCCTAGCTACATCACCATGCCCTCATACACATGGCACTCCTAGTCATAAAAGTGATCAACCTGGAGCCGAAGAAAAACACCAATATGAGGCCCTGATGCCCTATTGGGTGATGATGACCCAGTCAGGTGAATTATCATCGCCAAGGCACACCTATTAAGCAGGTCCATCACTGAATCGATAAGGACACACCCCTGGGAAAGAAGTGCACCGCCACAGCGCTTTGCCGAATATTCACCCGCCCAGGAGGGAGTGGGTGTGGTAGTGCCTCGCCCTGAGGTAGTAGACCAGTCACAAAATACACATCCATCTCTAGAAGGAGGGTGATGTCTCTACACTGTAGTACCATCACTCTCTGTCTCATGTTCCAACAATGTACCAGGAAACACAACAGTCTATCTTGTGATCTCAGGATATCATTCTCTAAGAAATTTAGCAGCCCCATTGTGCCAAGAGCCTCTGTGCATTGGAATCCTGGGCCACAGCGATGCGCAGGTCAGGCCAATCATGCTCACACCACAACATCCTGTCACCAAAAAAAAAAAAACCAAATCAGTGACCCAAAAAATAAAAAATTGTAAACAAATTTTTTTTTGGCTCATCATCACGCATGTTTCCTACACAGGTGCAATGTTCGTGCGTCCGTATCAAAAACAGAAGCACGGGTCATTGTGAAAAAACACAACCATGTGTGATAACCTCGCGGGAAAGTTTATTTCCCCGCGAGGTTTGCGCATCTCTGCCTTAATCACCCGTACGATCAAGGAAAAAAAGAGGCAGGTAATCCATAGAAACCTGATTTGTATGGATCCCCCCAGACAAAATAGAAAAAAAATGAATTACAAGATGTTCAAGGCCCTACCTGACACTAATGGCGCAAATCCCGGGTACTTAGGATGACTGCAACGATAATAAAGGCTCGGTAGCAGGGGCTCAACTCTGACCTCAAGCTCTCAAACGATAGAAATCAATTTAAATGAGACATACTGACCCATATATTGCCCTTTTCTCATGATTCGATAGACCATAACGAGAGCTCAAAACGCCTAATTGAAAAATTGAAAGAAACACAGTGATTAGTGCCTCATCACATCCTAAGTATGATTCACACATCCACGCCTCAAAAAATATTTTTTTTAGTTACGACATGTATGCCCTATCTTATCGCTTTCCATTCAATGTTATTTTTAATATGTTTGAATAGAAAATATGCTTTCACTTGGGGTATTGGTTTTGTCGTGGACAATTTTGTCACCCCCTAGAGACAATCTAGAGTTGCCATAGACCAGTGCCTAAGACATCTTAATATAGCAAGGAGTTCTTCATATAGTTTGGATTGTCAGTCCAAGAACTCACTTACTATCTCTTGTTTGAACAAGGAAATTAGTTTTGAATGGGACCAATCTCTCTCAGAAGCTGATACAAAGATAAGAATAGTGTAGGGACATTATGTAAAACTCCAATACAAAGGCATCAGATAGTTAAGAGACAGCTTACTGTAAAGAGGGCCAGTTCAAATAATATATCACAGAAATCAATTATAAGGAAGTGAGTGCAGTGAGGAAACATAAAGAAGATATTAGTTAACATGAGACTGATACCCAGATACACAACAGAACCACATAAAGGCATATTAATTTATGAATCCTTATATGACAGTGGCGTTTTAAAAGCACCCTCCTCAAGTAACTAATATAGAAGAAAATATGGAAGAGATGAACATGGAACAGTATATCATGACTAGGCCTATTTAAAGCGCTTGACTAATTCTAGAAAGGGCACCAATTGGGGTGAATCCTTACTACAAACTAGTGAGCCACTCGCATTCTAGAACATGATACAAGAAGAAAATAGCATGAAATTAGAGATTGTATTAACACATAAAAGAAATTACCTACTGTGAGATACCAAAGACTAGAATCCTCATTACAGTTATAACTCCTCCTCACTGAGACCCTACGGGCTCTGAACCTTCATACATAAATATTACAAAATGTATACAAAAGCCTTTTCACTGCACAGTTTGCTGATAGAAATCTGGAACCCCTACAATGTCTTCTTTTCGGGCCTTTATAGAAAAGATAGAGAATTATCGAGAAGGAGGTAGATGAAGCACATTTAATGACTCAATTTGAATAAAATGGCAGAAAACATTCGCGCCCACCGTATGAATGACTAACTATAAATGACTGTACTTTACAATCTGTCTTTAGAAATAAATGCTGGGAGATGAAAATCTCCTTATAAACATGACACAAATAATAAAATATATACAATGTTCTGCCTCTTACTGAAAGAGGGAAAATCTGCTGCCATAAAACCCTGAGATATCTGCAATTCTGTACTGTACTCTCAGCCTTTATCTTTGAATTTAGATCCCGGACCTTTAATGCAGGGCGAAGTGTCCCTTGATTTTCTCTGGAGGGTTCTGTAGATTAATATCTTTGTTGTATTTAATGATAGTCATTTAACACACCTGCCCTCGGCTTCTTCTTTAAATTTCACCAACAAAATACGTCCTTTGGTATGCTCTTGTCCTCTGCAACAGAGACAATAATTTAAAGCGTCTTCTTGTTGTCTTAAAACCTGCAAAACCCACAGATATATTAGAAAAACCAGACTCATAGGTAAGGAACGTGGAGATGGAGACGGTGATGACGCAGAGGACTCGAACAGATGACAGGAACACGTAGGGTGGTGAAGGAGAGACAATGGAGGCTTTGGTTGAGTAGATGGAATACGACTCCTCCACGTGAAACAGTTTGAACGTGAAGAATGAAAAAGAACGAAGAGTATAAATGGAATCACACACATACATACATACATACATACATATATACATATATATATATATATATATATATATATATATATATATATATATATATATATATATATATATATATATACATATATATATATACGACGGGATGACGCTACGGATACACGGGGGGCACGACACATGGGTGTACGGAGGGATAGGTGGGAAGACAACGTGTCCGTGGAGTCAACAGACGGAAAGACTGATTTCTGGCCGTCGGATCTTGGAAGACGGATCGACGGTTAGGAGGCGACGAGAGCAACGCAATGGTGGGTCACAGATCATGGCGGACACACGTTAACGAGCGAGCGACTCTGAAGGATATCCACCGTCGGGTCGAGGACAACAGATCTAACGACTCGGATGAGTTCCACTGCCTGACCTTTGTACAGACTTTAACGCGCGGGGGAAAAGTGGTTTCATGCCCGTAATGGGGACACGCGACATATGATCTATGGAATCGCCGGTCCGATGGGTAATACTGCCAACCTGGGGTAAGCGGTGCGGGGTTTACCGCTGGTTTTCATGGGCGGGGACCACCACACAACATGAATGCCGCTCCGTTGATTTAATTCAATCAGACGACCACAATTGCGCCCGAAACATAAACTAACTAGCTCCCTTCCTTCTGGCCTGTTGTTTTCAAGTTCAGGTCACATGGTGACAACAGGAAAAGGGGCTAAGGCCCTGGGGCTTCGGCTCAATATAATTTCAATAGCGGGTTTTTAACCTTATGATAATGTATTTTTGGACGGAGATGGTAAAATCAGGCGGGAGCATCAGGATCTTAAGCCATGGCAGAGATCTGAAAGAAATTTGAAAAAGGTGGCAGACCGAAAATTTACATGCAGGAGTAAATATGTACAACATCGGCTCCATCTGGGGACGACATGTTCGTCCTCGGGCATGTCGAGAACATGAAGACCATTGAATATTTCATTCTGTTCTTCCATTCCTCTGCGCTTCTGCCTCAGGTAATTGCCAACACTCTTTCTTGATGAAAATAAAATTAAAACAACTTATATACAATATAATACAATCAGGCATTCACGGCCTGGATCAAAACCGAAAGTATGGCTTGAGGAATTGTCCATTCATAGGAGCTTCCAGCAGATCACCCTATAGGTTTTCTAACATGAAAGTATTATTTCGCCCCTGACCCACGATTTTGAATGGACCAAACCACAGCGGATCAAATTTAGCATGCTTACCCTTCTCTGCTCTGCGAACATCCCATCTGAGAACCAGGTCTCCAATTTGAAATTTTCTATCCTTTGCATGCTGATCAAAGACGTTCTTCATTTTCTCTTGATATTCTATCAATATCTGATCGACCTGGTTCCGTGTTTCCTCCAATTCAACCAATTGATAAATTCTTCGGACTATGTCATCTGGTTCTTCATGGCTTTCCTGCATAAAACGTGCTACCGGCAACGCCAATTGCACAGGAAACACAACAGCTTGGCCATAAACCAACTCATAGGGGGATTTCCCTGTTGCTCTCTTACTGGTTATCCTATTTTCCCACAGAGCAAATTTTAACTGAGAGTCCCAGTTTTTCTAATTTTCACTGATTGTTTTCTTCAAGGCCCTCACCAGGGTTTTATTAGAAGACTCTGCTAAACCATTTCCCTGTGGATAGTATGCTGTGGAGTGAGTCAATATGATATTATACCTTTGGAAAAAATTCACAAACCTGGCAGACCTGAAAGCCTGTGCGTTATCAGTTACAATTCTAGCAGGATAGCCAAACCTAGATATGATATTTTCCTCCATAAACTTCATTATCACTGCATCTGTAGCATTTCTTGTAGGTATGGCTTCCACCCATTTCGTGAAGTAATCTGTGGCTGTTAGTATCCATTTATATTGGCCACTTGATGGGGGATGTATTTCTCCTATAAAATCTAATCCCCATTTCTGAAATGGTTCATTCACATGAATAGGAATCAAGGGCAAAGCTGCTAGTTTCTGTCTTTCTGCAAATCTTTGGCACTTGTCACATGCTTTGACCCAAACAAAAGTGTCTGTATACAATTTTGGCCAGTAAAAACCAGCCTTCAGGATTTTATGAGCTGTTGCCCTCCAGCTGTAATGCCCTTCACATATTCCCTCATGGAATTCTGTCAATATATTCTCCACTTCATTTTCTGTGAGGCATAACAGTAATATACCTGAAGGGTCTCTCCAATATAGCTGCCCATTAGCAACCATGTATTTCTGAGATTTAATTCTTACAGCTTTGTATTTTATCTTATCACAACTCGGAGGAAAGCTAAGTGTTAAAAGATATTCAACGATTTCTTTGTACCAAGGACTAGTTAGGTATTTCATGTGTACCTTTTGAGTGGCCATCTCCAGTCCCTGCTGTTCTTCTCCTTTTTTGATTCTTCATTTGCTATCATGGATAAATTAATGCCCAAAGCTTGATGATTTGATTCAGATAACATCTTAGCAAGTCCCTGTCCTTTAACCAACTTAGTAGGCCTTATGTCCAAATCATACTCCTGTATTTTTGCAATCCATCTTCCTCTTCTACCTTCGCTATCTCCCTGAACAAGAATATCTTTGACAGCTGCTGTGGGAACATATGCAGTAACATGAGATTGCAAAACATATACTCTAAAATATTTAAGGGACTTTACCAGGGCATATGCCTGCTTCTCCAATATATTATATTTAAATTCAGCATCATAAAGCACTTGACTGAAAAAAGCTATAGGTTGTTCATATCCCTCTTCATTTTTTTGCAATAATACTCCAGCAATTGTATGATGTGAAGCAAATGAAAAGACCATAAATGGCTTATTATAATCTGGTCCAGCTAGTACAGGAGCTTCAACAAACGCCTGTTTTATCCTTGTGAATGCATCTCTAGACTCCTGGGACTATCTTACTTCATTTTCCTTTTTCAACATATCAGTTATATGCCTAACTATCTCAACATAGTTAGGAATAAACCTTCTCAAAAAATTGATTCGGCCTAAAAACACCTGTACTTCCTTCTTATTCCTAGGTAAAGGAATGCTGTTTATTACTTCAACTCTCTTAGGGTCTATTTTCACACCATCTTTTGTTACAATGTGTCCTAAGAGTTTTCCCTCATCTAATGCAAACAAAGATTTTTGAGGATTGAGAGAAAGGCCGTACCTTCTGCATTTTTCAAAAGTTCTTCTTAAATTCTCAATATGCTCATCATCATTCTTTAAAAACACTGTGATATCATCAAGATATACCAGCAAAAACTTGTTCTGTTCTCCAACAAAGGCTATGTCCATTGCCCTCTGAAAATTAGCTCCTGCATTAATTAATCCAAATGGCATCCTGGCATACATAAAGGTTCCCCATGGTGTAGTAAATGCAGTTTTCTTCTGGTCTTCTGGAAATATAGCTACCTGATTATAACCAGAAAATCCATCCATCATTGACATTCTGGATGCTCCCTCCACTTTCTGCAGGATGTGGTCCATCTTAGGCAGTGGATAATTATCTTTCAATGATGCTCTATTTAAATTCCTGAAATCCACACAGAGCCTTATCTCTCCGTTTTTCTTTCGAACAGGAACAAGGTTTGCTACCCATTCTGAGTACCTCAATGGCACAATTATCTTGGCCTTCAATAGCTTCTTGACTTCTTTTTCAATAGAGGGAAGAAGTAGAGGATTTATTTGTCTGAGTTTCTGCTTATATGGCTTTGCATCTTCCCTCAATGGAATCTTGTGTTGTATTATATTTATATCAAAATTTTTTAGGTCCTGATAGGACCAAGCAAATACATCTTTGTAGGATTGAAACAACTTCAAATATTTTTCTTTATATTCTTCTGGGACTCTTTTAGATAATTTCACAATTTTGGGATCAGCATAAGTACCCAGATTCAAATCTCTCACTTGATCTTCTTCTGTCACCTTGTTTGGCTGCAATGGAATATCATATTTGTTAAATAATCTTTCTAGAGGCACCAGTCCCCTAGATATAACGTTTCCTTTCAGCTGCAGCACTTTATTACCTGCTATTTTTTCTTCCCATCTATTTTCTGCAATATTTTCAGCTTCCTCTTCTTCATTGTCATCAATCTCCATATTGGAGAATTCTCCCACTGTCTCCATAAATCTCTTCATCTGTTCATCATCTTCAAAAACCTGCCAATGCCTAATATTATCTGGAATGGATGGTCTGTAACGTACCTCCACTTCATATCTTAAAATTGGATTCAGAGGAGGACGGAATGTACTGGCAGCTACAGCAAGAGAGTCCGCTATTCTGTTTTGCTCCCGGGGCATGAACTATATGTTAAATGCCAAGAAGAAATTTTCTACCATGTCCCACACTTCATTTATATATGCTCTGAGCCGAGGGTGCTTAGTTTGACATTCATTTTTGATCTGCCTTACCACCAGCTCAGAGTCTCCCAAGACTTTTAGACATTGGATGCCCATGCTTCTAGCTGTCTGCAGTCCCAATAATAGTGCCTCATATTCAGCTACATTGTTTGTAGCCTCATACTCTAATTTAAAAGACAGTGGCACCCATTTTCCTGTAGGAGAAATTAACAATACCCCAGCTCCATTTCCTTCTCTTGAGTTTGCTCCATCAAAATGCAAAGTCCAGATTCCTGACTCCTGATCTTCTTTAGGCTGCTCAGCTTGGATTTGACCAAAAAGGGGCTCATGAGCACAATTTTGATTTTATTCTAACATCAAACATGAGAAGTCTCCCTCTCTGTTATAAACTGGGGAATTCTCTGAGCAGTCAGCCTTAGTTACCATTTTAACAAATCTAGTCTCCCTGTATAACCTCCTCTCCTATCCTCCAAAGACTGGGACAGTAGCATATGTCAAGTCTAATTTGATTGATCCCCCAATCTTCATACCCCAGGACCTTGAAAACAACATGCCAAAGCGAGCTAGGATATCAGCAACCACTATGTCCATGACCACACTCTTTGCTGGAATTTGGGCCAAATTGACCACTAAATCTTTTATCATTCCCAAGCATTTAACTCTTTTAGAATCAAATGAATATAAATCTTTATAAGGTCTTGTAATTTGCAGCCCTAGTTGTTCCATGACAGACAAAGGCATAAGATTATGGGAAGCCCCATAATCTAACATACAATTGTGTAACAGCAGGTCATGAATAACTAGGGACACATAAAAGGGGGGAGTAGAGAGGTCTATCTCTTCGACATGTGGGCCAAAGACTACCATGGGTCTTTCTTCTTGAAGATTTAGACTATCAGGTGCAATTGGTATTTCAGGAGGAAGGATAAAGGAAGTAACTTGAGACTGATATACAGGCTGTTTTAATAGTTCAGTCAGGGGGACTGGAATCTTAATTTTCTCAAGTTCTTTTTGCAGATTAAAAGCAGGTAGGGGCTTTTCTAACACAACTTCTTTTGACTCTTTATTTTCGGCTGAAGCTTTAATTTCTTTTGACGCTGGCTCAACATTAGGAGGGTTGACTAATTTTGAAGAAGAAGGAATCTGATCATTAGACTGTAAGGGAGCATTTAGAGTACTCTTACCCTTTTCTATGTTTTTCTTTGTTGCTGATTCCTTCTGGGCAGATGCTTCTTTCTGGGGTGGCTCCTCTTCTTGATCTTGAGTTCTGGTCCTCTTCCTTGAAGATATGAGATCATATTTTACATTGAATTGTGCTTGCATGAAATCAGCAAATTGCTTACAATAATGATCAATATCTTCTTCTTCCTCTTCACCTTGCAATGGGAAATCCATATCATCAGTATTTGAAAAATCCAGATTTGAATCTTCTAATCCATAAGCTGCATCTCCAGTGGAGTCATCTGCTGGTCCTTCTAGGTACAAGGGATGGGGTACCTGGTCTTGTGATTCCTTCGCTTCTCGTGGCAATATCTGCAATGGTGGCCTTCTATATTGAGGATTGTATCCTCTGTTTGGAGCATTATAGAAATTCTTGGGAGCTGCATTTTTAGCTTCCAGTTCAAGCTTAACCATCTTCTTTATCATTTTGCTTATTTCATCCATTTTATCTGAATCCTTTTCCTGATTAGAGGTGGAAACCTCTTCTTTGCCTCTCCTCCTAGTATCTTGTTCAAATTTTCCTTTTAACTTTCCAGTGGAGGAAAAGTTTGCTTCCAATTCCAGAGCATCTGACTGTGCATCATCCAAAGTGGCAGGTTTTCTTTCTCTCAAGGAGAATCCAAAATCAAAATCAAAGGCTGCTATAAAAATTATCTTGGCAGCAGCTTCGTGGGGCTTCATTTCAAGAGGCAGGCTCAAATATAACTTGTTGAATCTTTTGATAAATTCTGATACCCCTTCATTCTGTTTCTTCTTCATAGTATTAAACTCAGTAAGACACTGAACATGATCTTTCTTCTCTCCCCACTTCCTGAGAAAAGTATTCTCCATAATATCCCAGGTGGTTATTGAACGATTTCCCAATGTCTTGAACCATTTTCTGGCTTCCCCTTCCAAAGACTGCACAAACAATCTCAAGACCACATCCAAATGTTCGACATTCAAGTTTTCTGCAAAAGAGCAGAAGGTCTCAAGATGTTTCTGAGCATCAACTTCATTTTCACCATTAAATCTCGGCAGAATCTTCAAATAATCCTGTGGCATATCATTTAGCACTTGGGGCAAGGCCAGTGGAGCGTATTTGTTCAATAGAAAAGAAGGAACATTAGCCATTGGAGGAGGTGGGGGTTGTACAACAGTCTGAGATACAAATGAAGGGAGAGGAGTAGGAGGAAGTGGAGTATGAATAAAAATGGGAATATATTGCACAAAAGTCTGAGGTGTGGAAAGGAAAAGTTCACGGTTAACAACAGCTACTTCTATGACTTCTTTAATTTCTTCAGCCTCAAAAGTAGGATGAGAATCTTCTTCAACCCAGGCACTTCCTCTACGTGGAGTTTCTGAGAGAAACTCGGGATTTTATGTTCTGATTTCTTGAGAAGAAGAGGGCGGATAATCTTCAACGGAATATTTAGGGTTTTCAGCACGAACTGACTTCCTCTCCTTCCAAACTCTTTTATGAATGATCTTCTCTGGGTCAGACACGTAAGGTGTTTTCGACTGAGATGTATCTGACCTCAAATGTGGCTTTCGAGAAGCTAGGACTACCAATAAAATTTTATCAAATAAAGACCAGTGGAGTCACCAAGGTGAGAGATACGCAACTCTTCAACTCTCCGTGCTCACCTGATTGGAGAGTGAAAACAATGTGTCGAGGCCCAGGGAAATTGATATTCTTGAATTCGCTCCCCGGCAACGGTGCTAGAAAGATGTTGTGGACAATTTTGTCACCCCCTAGAGACAGTCTAGAGTTGCCATAAACCAGTGCCTAGGACATCTTAATATAGCAAGGAGTTCTTCATATAGTTTGGATTGTCAGTCCAAGAACTCACTTACTATCTCTTGTTTGAACAAGGAAATTAGTTTTGAATGGGACCAATCTCTCTCAGAAGCTGATACAAAGATAAGAATAGTGTAGGGACATTATGCAAAACTCAATACAAAGGCACAAGACAAGCTAAGAGACAACTTCCCATCGTAAAGAGGGCCGTCTAAATAATATATCGCTTAAATCAAATATCAAGAAATGAGTGTAGCGAGGGAAACATAAAGATAGCTAACATGAACATACCCAGATACACAACAACTAATACATAAGGGCATATTAATTTATGAATCCTTATATGACAATGCATGCTTTTAAAAGCACCCTCTCAAGTAACTAATATATGTAGCATGGAAGAGATGAACATGGAATAGTATATCATGACTAGGCCTATTTAAAGCGTCATCACCCTCCAGCGGCATCATGATGAATCTCATCGCAAACTAGTGAGCCACTCGCATTCTAGAACATGATACAAGAAGATAAATAGCATGAAATAAGATATTGTATTAACACATAAGAGAAATTACATACTGTGAGATACCAAAGACTAGAATCCTCATTACAGTTATAACTCCTCCTCACTGAGACCCTACGGGCTCTGAACCTTTATACAGAAGTATTACAAAATGTATACAAAAACCTTTTCACTACACAGTTTGCTGATAGAAATCTGGAACCCTTACAATGTCTTCTTTTCGGGCCTTTATAGAAAAGATAGAGAATTCTCGAGAAGGAGGTAGATGAAGCACATTTAATGACTCAATTTGAATAAAATGGCGGAAAACATTCGTGCCCACTCTATGAATGACTAACTATAAATGACTGTACTTTACAATCTGTCTCTAGAAATAAATGCTGAGAGATGAAAATCTCCTTATAAACATGACACAAATAATAAAATATACATTGTTCTGCCTCTTACTGAAAGAGGGAAAATCTGCTGCCGTAGGAACCCTGAGATAGTCTGCAATTCTGTACTGTGCTCCCGACATTCAGCTCTGAATTTAAATCTTGGGCCTTTAATGCAGGGCGAAGCCTCCCTTGATTTTCTCTGGAGGGTTCTGTAGATTCATATCTTTTTCTTCTTTAATGGTGGCTTTGCCTACACACCTACCTCGCTTTCTTTAAAATTTCACGTTGTAACGTCGTCCCCTTGACATGTCCCTCCATGGCGGAGGCAATAATTTAAAGCATCTTCTTGTTATCTTTATAAACTCCGCAAAACCCACAACTATATTAAGTAATGTTGCTGCTATTAGGAAATTCCTTGCCTTGGACTGGCTAAGGAACGGGAGATGGATATGGTGGCGGACGCGCAGGACCTTGTAAATGCATGACACGAACACGCAGTATGTGGCGGAGGAGAGACACGGAGGTTTTGGTCGAGCGTACGCACACGACTCCTCCACGGAAACAACGCTTGAACGTGAAGAATGAAAAGAACAAAGAGTATAAATGGAAACACATACATATATATATATATACTCCATTGCCTGGCCCCTCTCCTTGCATGTTGAACCTCTCCAGAATCTCCCGGGCATACTTGCCCTGAGAAACAAACAGTCCTCCACTGCGCCGCCAAATCTCCAATCCCAGGAAATAATGAAGGATGCCCAGGTCCTTCATCTCAAACTCTCGTGCAAGATCCTCCTTGCATGAAAGTATCAACTGCTCGTCGCCAGTCAAAATCAGATCATCTACATACAGTACGATGATCAACAGCTTCCCCTCCACCACAATCTGGTACAGGTTTGGATCCGCCTCATTCTTGGAGAATCCAAGCCCGGTGAAGTAGCTGTCTATCCGAGTGTACCAAGCACGAGGTGCTTGCTTCAGCCCATACAGTGCTCTCTTGAGTCGGCACACATGCGACTCACCGCTGAAGATCTCAAAACCTTCAGGCTGCTCTATGTACACCTCTTCCTCAATAACTCCATTGAGGAACGCAGTCTTCACATCCATCTGATGAATGTGCCACCCCATCTGCGCTGAGAGAGCAAGGATCGTCCGTATGGAAGAGTACCTTGCGATAGGTGCAAAAGTCTCCTCATAGTCAATCCCCTCGATCTGTGAGAAGCCACGGGCGACAAATCTCGCCTTGTACTTCTCCACACTCCCGTCAGCCGCCTGCTTCACCTTGTAGATCCATCGCGAACCCACCACTGATTTCCCCACCCGTCTTGGGACAATCTCCCATGCACTGTTCCTGACGATCGAATCATATTCTTCGATCATGGCTTCAACCCATGCGGGTTCCTCCACAACTTCCTCAAAATAGGATGGCTCCGTCACGACACATTAACTCACAAGAGCCATGTATCCACTGTACCGATCCGGTGACTGTCTCTGTCTGCGTTGTGCTGTAGGTGGTCCTACAACCTTCTCTGCATCCCGAGCCAGTCGCTCAGCTTCTGTAGTGCGCATGCGTCTTTTGATGGTTGGCGCTGCCTGGGTGGTTTCTTCCACCTCTTGAACTTCCTCTTGTGGCTGATCCACATCCGGAAGCTCCTCCTTAGGAACTAACAGCTCCTCATCTGCATGCAAGTGTAGCTCCCTCTCAAGCGAACACTGCATGGCTTTCTCCTCCTGAAATTTTATATCCCGTCGCACAACAGTCTTGCGACTGTCTAGAACATACACTCGATAGTTATGAGGTGTATCAGTGTACCCCACAAATATTCCAACCTCAGCAGTTGGATCCAGCTTCCTTCTCGCATCCTTCGTCACATGCATGTAGACAGGAGAACCAAAAATCCGAAAATGGGAAATATCAGGCCTCTTGCTAGAATAAGCCTCCTCCGGTGTACTCATGCCAAGAACCTTGTGAGGACAACGGTTCTGCACATATACTGCTGTATTGCATGCCTCAGCCCACAAGTGAAGGGGTAGGCCCCGATCATGCAACATCGCCCGTGCAGCACCCACGATCGTTCTGTTCTTCCGCTCAGCCACCCCGTTCTGCTGTGGGTTATGGGGTGCGATGAGCTCTCTCCGAATCCCTTCTGCGCTGCAGAACTCCTTGAATTCAGCCGAGATGTATTCACCACCGTTATCACTCCTTAGAGCAATCACCTTCTTCCCCGACTCCTTCTCGACCAGTGCTTTAAACTCACAGAACTTCGCGAATGTATCGCTCTTCTTCTGCATGAAGAAGATCCAGCACTTTCGAGAGAAATCATCAACAAAGATCACATAATACCTGTGCTTTGCTGTCGAAGCAACTGAGAAAGGACCACACACGTCTGTGTGAACTCTCTCAAGGATTGTCGTGGCGTGACTATCCTTCTCGTGAAAGGTGGCTTTCACATACTTCCCCAAAGTACACCCCTTGCACTGATCTGACTGCGCAAGGGTGCCCTTAGGAAGTCCAGTAGAAATCTGCTACAGAATCTTCAAAGCTCCATGGTGAAGGTGGCCCAATCTCCTGTGCCACAGTTTGCCCTCATCATCCCGGATCACCACTTCTCCCGCTTTGCATGCCATAGCTGCGCAGTCATCTACCTGTAACTGATAAAGGTTCTTAGTTCGAACCCCTATCCTCCGGGTCTCTCCAGTAGTCTTACTGCGCAGGAAGGCTTTCCCTTCGCTGAAGACCGCATCATACCCCTTATCCTCCAACATCGCCATAGAGATCAAGTTCTTCTTCAATCCAGGTACATGCATGACATCCTTCAGTACAAAGGGTTTACCAGACTCCCTCTGAAAGGATATGGTACCGATACCAGTCGCACTGTATCTACCATCATCGCCCATCTCGATGTGCACACCCAAATATTTGTCCTCCAGATCCGAGAACAAATCCCGATCTCCCGTCATATGAAATGACGCACCGCCGTCCAATAACCACGCTGATCCCAACACACTTGAAACCAAGCATGCGATCAGTGAAAATTCAAGCTCGAACTGTGAAGCCAAGGCTTCTCCATCTACAGATCTTCCCGCTTGCTTGTTCTTCTTATTCTTTGGACAATTGGTAGCATAATGTCCATGATCATGGCAGTGAAAACACTTCACTTTCGCCATATCCTGCTTCTTGCTCCTTGCACCAGACAGAAGCTTACCCTTCCCCTTCTTTTCGAAGGACACCAAAAGTTGCAATTCTTTCATCAACTCCTTGACAAGATCCATCTCGAGTAGTCTCCTTATCTCCCCACGAGATCCGCCTGCTAAGCCCCATCCTAGGCGCCCGACCATTGACACTATCTTGATATGAGTGCCAAGCCTTCGGAAGACCAAGGAGAGCCAGGTCGACCATGTCCTTGTCTTCGACAATCACCCCCACACTTCCCAGCTCATCTCTGCATTGAGTGAACTTCGTGAGGTATTTGGCGATACTGTCGCCTTTCTCCATCTTGATGTTCCTGAGCTTATCTTTGAGCGCCAGCTTCCTTTGGTCGCTCTTACTTTGGAATAGATCCATCAAAGCTTTCCACATTAAATATGGAGAAGCCTTTCCATGCAGGCTGGATACAATATGATCCTTGACGCCCTCCAACAGGATCCTTCGACACTTCGCCATCTTCTTTTGCCATGCTTCGACTTCAGCAGGATCAGTGGGCCTTTGGACATCCGCATCCATGAAATCCTTCAGTCCATTATCTTCTAATACTGCTTCCATGCGATCCTTCCATGCAACATAATTCGAACTACCTTCAAGAGAATATTCGAGTCGCAAACCGTTGAAAGACATTTTCAACACCGGCACCAAGAAGACAAAACTGCTGCAAAATTTCGAATTCCACCTCAAAGCTCAACCGCTCTAGATCTGTGAGAACAAATTATTTCTAGCATAGAGATTGACTGCAAGGGGCATTTACCATACCTTTCACTTTCCGAAGAAAGATGAATCCGAAGGCTACCTGGCCCGCATGCAGACTCTGTCTACCGAAATAAGTTTGTAATCACTGTGATGATCAATCTGAACTTCAATAGCTCCGATACCATGTAGAAATTTGCTGAATAATGATTAATTATCCACCGAGACTATCCTGATCACATAAAATTCGAATTTATATGCAACACATAATCTCTTCCACTCAGATCATCACACATGCGGAAATAAAACAAGCGATAGCACATCAAATCATCATACACATTAACACAGTGTGTATGGGGAAAGCTTATAGCTGAAAACCCCGCAGCTATTGTGTATATTATAATGGAGAAAACATGTAACAAACTCAGTACAATACTCCTCACAAGTACTCAGCACTATCTCATGAAGTTACACACAAACTAGCTTGGTTTTGAACAAGTCACAGGTTCAAAACACATCCACTAATTGCCTGCCTCTATTGCGCAATCAAGGCTGGTCTAATGAGATATCCAAGGTTCGAATCTCCTTGGCTTGACAGCGCAATCATCATGGGAAATTCCTCCAAGTGTGGTGCAAATCTCATGCACAACTGATGTCGCCACTGATAGCTAACTCCACCCTTTCATCTACCTCTTTCACTGGTCTCCACTGAACTGATCATGAACTGTAGTGAACCGATGTGTTCTTGAGTTGAATAATGAGTTACTAATTAATGAATTAAATAATATTTAATTCACTCCACTCATAACTAATTGATTAGCTAGTTAAACTAATCTCAACCAGTTCAACTAAAATAAACAAAACACAACTCCACTAGCTGTCTCATTAACTCCACCAAACTTCTGCCACTGAAGTCCTAACTGAAGTCAACCATGCATGATGCCATCAAACCCTTGGGAATAGTGTAATTCCTCTGTCAGATGCATGAGCCACTTCCAAGGCTCGAATTGAAGTGCTCCAAGAGAGTAAATTGTTGTTTAGAGTCCAAATATTATTAAGGGTGAATAATATTCCCACTCTACTGTTAGTGATAAACCTTAAACCTTGCGATCTGCGATCTGCGCTCGTGCGCGGTGCTGCCATGTGGATTCCCTTCAACACATCGCATCGTATAAACCTTACCTTATCGCAACCAACATAACATTCCTTGCGATATATTTGAAGTTACCTCCTATTTCTTGCAGTATGCGATGTTGTGCAGGGTTGACACATGTCCTTCCATTTCGCATCGCATAATATTTAACTTAACTTGCGGTCACCTTATTGCTATCCTTTAAGCGCTGCGATGTGCGGTATGTGGGTGAGGTCCATGTCATTATTGCCTCGTCACCCTACCATGTCATTGCCATGTCATCATAAATACTTGCTGTCTATGATATTGGGGCCACGTCATCTGCCACGTCAGCATCTATACTTCATAGTTCACAACTTATAACTGTTTAACTTAGTGGTTAATTCTGTTTCATGTGATGTGTGATATTGCGCTGTGTCGCCACGTGTCCCTTCTTCACTTCGCATCGTAGTTGATTTAAATTACCTTGCAACTCCTTAACACTTACCCACTATATTTTTCAATTTGCGCTTTTGATCTTCGACGATACTATCATCACCGCTGATCTGCCCAGATCTATGGTCCTCGTTGCTGCTTGCAATTCGATTGTATTTCTACCCGGCTTATCTTACGATGAATCATATCCGTCCATTTCTTGCCTTTGTTTTTGCGATCTAATCCCGGTCATCCGCTCGCCTTTGCATGGATCTTCTTCAGCTCTTCTGCCTACTTTGATCTCAGCCATCCATCTATTGCATTTGCTGTTGTGATCTAATCATGACAATCCATTCACCTCACTTTGAATTCTTCAAAGACTTCTCTGTCTTAGTCTATTTTCCGTTTGTTTACGCTGTCCCACTCTGTAACTTCGGTTTCTGCACGTTGTTCCTCCTGTGCTTGTCTTGGTTGCTTCTCTACTGAGTTGCTGCCTTTGGTGCCTTGCTGCATCTTTGCTGTCTTTGCTGCATTTGATGCCTCTGCTACATTCATTTTTTTGCTGCCTCTACTGCATTCGTTTTTTTTCTGCCTCTGTTGCCTTGCTGCCTTTGGTGCCTTCTTAGCTGCATTTGCTGCCTCTTTGCTGCATTTACTTCCTCTACTTTAGGTTATACTTCTATCGATGCTCCTTTTCCTTTCTGCTGCACAATGCCTAATCTGCTCCTTTTCCTTATAACCGATGATTTTGGTGTTGCTCCTATCTGTATCTTTGCCATCAATGACAATATTTCCAACAAAATACACTACAACAAGTAGGACATGCTCCTCTTCCGGATCTAACATGGATGGCTCCTATACTTTTATATATTTTTTTAGGTCCTTATATTACTAGTGTGGTCCCTTATTATTGTTAGTGTCGCCCCCTTATTGTTATTGTTGTATCCCTGTAGTCCTCATATTGTTATTATTGTGCCCCATAAAACCACACTATTGTTATTTTTGTGCCCTTACATTATTATTGTTAGGTCAGCTAGGATTATATTGTGACCCCATGGACTCATATATATAGAAAGGAGGTTTTTTTAAACTTATCTCGCTCCCATTTGACCAACGCACCCTTGAATGTCATGAAGTGCTTTGCAGAGCACCCTTAAATAGAGGTAACTACATATGCAAAGTAATTAGTCCCTTGAGAGGCTACATTTGTGAGTTCATAGGTGATATAACATGTACTTCAAATCTTGGAAATCTTGCAATGGAAGTCATGGATGATTTTTTCTTGTTCTTTGTCTTAGGGCATGTAGCAACTGAAATGATAGGGGATGATAGACCCTATTTTATTGGTTCTGGGGATGATGTCCAGTTTAACTAGGTCATTGGGAATGGTGCCCAGATTGACCTATAACAATTGACCCCTAAAGCATGAAGTCAGAATAATAATAAAAATATTTTTTGAATGAGATGCTTTACATTGTGACGGGCTGGAACTGAAGCAGAGTGGTGACCTGCATCAATATTATAATACATTACATCATGATATATCCTCTTGATCACAAATTGCTGAGGGAAGGCATTCCCATGCTCAACACATAAACTATCTAATAACATGTACATAGTGTAGAAAGTCATCTACATTGGAATGTTTCCCAATATAGACATGCTTGCAGATATAGGCCAATGTTCGGATGACGATCTGTATGTAAGGTCACCATATAGATGATGTGTACAACAATCTTGAAATTGCAGCCTAGATGGCTAAAACTAGATCTGGAGTCTTCTTTTCTCGTTCACTTTATTGTTTGGGTAAAAGTATAGCCATGCAAATATATGATTTGTAGTTGAACATAGTAAGACATCATTTGATTACCAACTAATGATGTGAGCTATTAACAAACGCGAGAGACCCACCATTGATGTTAATGGCCCTCAAGGTATTGCAGTACATTTCGTAAGGCATGAATAGATGATTTGATGTCGAACACCAAACAAAACCTTTCGGTCAAAATTATGGAAGCGAGGATCTTGTCGATGCTGTAACAAGCCTCATGGTACTAGAAGATGATGTTTCTAAGTGAACTTCATGGATGATGATTTGACGTCGACAGGAAGCCACTTTATTGTGAAATGAGAGTTACTGATTTCAGAGACAAAATATGACTTGATATAGCAATGTTCAGGGATTACTGTCATTAGAATGAATGTTTATGAGTATTGCAGAAGGATGAGTATTCAGTGGATGACTTATCTTGAACATATCATCGACACTGAGATGAGTTGGTAGCATTGATCCAAAACTGAATAGAAGGTATGATGAACCATAGGTATGAACGAACCGTCAAGAAGATTACCCAACCCAAACAGTCACGATGATGGAGTGAAGTGTCATCTTCAAGAGCGACCTGCTATTGTAAAAAGTTTTGTTCACTTTCCCAAAATTTCCCCAGTCATTTGTCGACCAGTACCTCTCTATTTTTTAACAAGATTGAGGAGGATAACATATGCTTGATCTATAATTCAACCCTTCGGGTGAATAATGTATCGATATTTAATAATTTAACAAGTCTAGCAACGAATGAAACTCGATTCTTGCCATGATAGACAAGCCCGTCGCTATTTTATGTTTTAA
This sequence comes from Pinus albicaulis, assembly GCA_034641835.2. Lineage (NCBI taxonomy): Eukaryota > Viridiplantae > Streptophyta > Pinopsida > Pinales > Pinaceae > Pinus > Pinus albicaulis. The sequence continues at coordinate 55,902 of JAXQQM020074571.1, read as the reverse complement.
CGATCCTAACGATAGTGAGAGCCTGGTTCTTTTTCATATTTAGAGAGTTTGAAAAAGAGGATGAAAGAAAACTCCATAAGTATTTCTTCATAAAGTTGTCGCTCAGATCCAAAAAAGAGTAAAATAATATCTGAGAGAACCTCCTAATCATGTTCGACAAAGGCATTCATTTTTCATAAATTATCTATCTCAGTCCGGAAAAGGGTTAAACTTATACTTAGTAGATATCAATTCATTTACTTTTATGAGCTCGAAAAGACAAGTGCTTGGAAATCTTTTCACATTATTGGAATATGAAAAGAGCTAAAAGAAGACTCCAGGGGTTCCTTTTTCACTGTTATTGAAGCTTGAAAAAGAGATAAAAGTGTGCTTCAAGTCATTTTTCATTTTTAACAAAGTTCAAAAAATAAGGATAAAAGTATGCTTTGTGGTCAAATCATTCTTGAAATAAATGCGCATGACAAATCTGCTCATTAGTTGCAAAAATTGTTCAGAACAACATCAAATGGATTAAAAAAACCTGTTTCATGATAAAAATTGAATAAAACCATAGTCACAACAATAAATATGATTTGAAAATAATAAAATGAATAATTAAAAGAGTTTTACTATTCATTTTTACCATTTGAAAGTTACCATTTGTATTTTGGAGCTTTGAACCTATTTTTGCCCCCGAACTTCAGCCGTTGATTATGATCAAATCTGTGGACGGTTTTCATCGCCATTTGTTCCATGTTGGTGCCATAAACCCTCTCTTTATTTCAGTAGTCATTTAATTCCATTTCACTGAAAATTTTTAGGGATTTTGGCCCCTTAGGGTAAATTATTTTTCCAAAGAGGGAAACGCACCCTTGAGCATCAAAAATTGCATTGTGGAGCACCTAAAATGAAGCCTAGGCCCTAGGTGCATATGCAACGCACTGCCTATTGTTCAAGACTGCGTTGGGCACAATTCACATTCTTGATTCTTGCATTGTACCCAAAATTTGCCTATTTTTTTTCATAAAAATGAGTCTAATGAGTCTTATGGTTATGTTTCAGGGATTCATAAGACTAGAATGATGATTAATTGGAGAGAAAGAGAGCATGAAGAATAAAATATGATTGCCCTTAATGATCTGGGTATTGTAAGAGCCCTAAGAGATTGTGTGTTATTAAAGTACTTCTGCATATTAGGTATGAGGAAAAAAATAGAACTTTTGGAGTTCCTAGTTCGTGAATTGGATCTAGAAATTAAGGAATTTCACATTAGGAACAAAGTGGTTCCTATTATAGTGGAGGATGTGTATTTTCTGACTGGCTTGTCGAGGAGAGGCTTACCCATTTCTCTCTCAAGGTCTGCTCTAAGAGGAGAGATGGTGAGAGACTATGTTTTGCAGTATTTTTATCTAGGGGCATATCCAAGCAAGGATGGGAAAATAAACATCCGCGACGTTCATGATTTTCCTTTGAGAACCATTCTATTCATGATCGTAGATATTTCCGGCACCGTTACACTACATGTAGTGAATAGATCTTTTATGCAGTATGTGCCAGAGTGCATGGAGCCAATAGTTTTTGACTGGTCTAAAATTGTACTTTCTCAAATAAAAGAAAAACTAAGAAAGGAAAAGGCAGGAAGGAAGAAAAACTTCAGTTATGGTTCGATCCTCATTTCAAAAGCCTTAGAGAGGATTCCACTGATGCAGCCTCAACATGTGACACTAGGCGTGTCTAACCCTAGAGATCCGAGGATGCAGAGATGGGTAGAACTGATGGCTAGGCATGTAGGCCAATCATCCATCGTGTTATCGACTGCATTCTTCACCTAGTTCAGGTTATAGGTTATCGCCATCGATGAGTATGCATATGCAGGCATCGATTTCCGAGGAGATCCAGACTTAGCTTTACTTGAAGGCGCTCAGTGGGGTGCAATAGGTAAGAATTTTTTGACCGTTTTTTAAATTTTTCTAAGGTTTATATAGCGTTTTTGTATTTTGATGTTTTCCCAAGACTAAACTAAAGTTTTAATGTAATGTAGATGTTGGTCTAGTTCAACTGGTGGAGGAACCAGAGCATGGAGCAAATGAGCCAACAGAGAGGGTTGTTGGGAGAGCAGTCCTTCAGGATTTAGAAATGGTTGACACTCTGTCTGAGCTTCAGTAGCACACAGAGGGGTTGACCTTCAGGATTATGGATTGCCGGATCGAAGAGTTACCCATGCGACTGCAGCGCCACACTATAAGCATTCCTAACTGCTAGATGCAGTTAGTACATAGGATAGCTAGATCAATAACATGTTACCATGAGCATCACTAGTTTATTTTTGACATGTTGCATAAATTTTTGAGGTCAGATGACCAATGTGTCTTGGGCACAAATTTTTGTAAAAACCTATAACTATCTATCTATTTGATTTCAGTGTTTTCCTATGTTTATTGTGTAATCCTATTCAATTATGTGAATGCATCTTTACATGTGTTGCAATTTTCTGTCTATAACATGATTAGCTAAAGAATCAATCAATGTGTTCAAGTTTATGAAAATGTGTTGATATTGAATAAAATCAAAGTGTCTTTCCAAAATTCGAACTCTTAGGAACAAACAATGCAGTGTTGGATTTCTAATAGTATAAACACTAGTAAGTTGTAATACCACAAGTTGTGAGTCTAACCTTATGATGATGTGGTCAATACCAAATGGAATGGCATAAGAGAGAATTTTGACCAATGCACTATACTCAGTGATATTGTTTGTTGATCTACCGATACAAATCCCTTAAAAACTCACTAATTCGTTGTTCAGAGCGAAAATGACCCATGCTGCAGAGGATAGATTCTGCATACTGCGACTAGCACCATCAGCATATCCAACAAGTGGTTCCAAAGATTCAGGCATCTGCGATGAAATGTAAAGTGGATTACTAACGTCAAGAAAACTATAAAAAATAAACTAAGACAGTGAATGTAAATCAACAACATATATATAAAATATAATACAAAAAATTACTACTCTCATGATTAAGCATAGTAACGTTTCAAATAAAACCCATTTTGGGCCTGCACCAAAAAAATTCCATCATAAGCCACCAAATCGTAGGCGCCCTTAGCAAGAACCCTTTTGAAAATATAGGGACCATGCCATAATGGCTCAAATTTCCATGTACCTATTACATCAACTTCTTGATCATAAAGAAGGACCAAGTCACCCTCTGAGAAAATGCGAGGCTGGACATTTTTATCGTATTGCACCTTTATACATCTCTTATGTGCTTCGTTGACCAATTGGGCTTCACGACACGTTTCATCAAGATGGATGAGGTTAAAAAGATGCACTTGTTCATCTGAGGTCTCAGGTAACAAGTCGATTGTGAGTTTTAATGACGATATTTCACATTGGATTGTCAAGATAGCTTCCGGACCATACACTAATTGAAAGGGAGTAAATCCGGTTGCGTTTCTCACTGAGGTTCGGTACGCCCACAAGGCTGAGTACAGGATCAAATGTTAGTTTCTTTTACGAACTCCTATCATTCGTTGAAGCATACATTTATAAATCTTGTTGAGAGATTCAACTTGCCCATTTTATTGTGGATAATAAGGAGTAGAATTATCATGTGACAATCCTAACTTGGCAGTCAATTCAGTCATTATGTGGTTGCAAAAATTCTTCCCATGATCTATGACTATATTGGACCCCAAAACGGCAATGACATGATTAAAGAAAATAATGCGGTTGTTTGTCCTTTGTTGTTGAATGTAGGCATCGCTTCGACCCACTTGGTAAATTAGTTTACTGCAACAATAATATAACCATGCCCCTAGACGAACGAGGGTTACAGGTCATGAAGTCAACGCCCCATTTCAAAAATGGTCCTACAGAGACAACAGGATGCATTGGAGTTGGTGGTTTGCAGATTTTACGATCAAATATCTAGCACGCACGAAAACTTCTGACTGCAAGGATGTAGTCGCGAAATATGGTAGGCCAAAAGTAACTGGTGCAGAGTATCTTCTATGTGATAGCGTATCTCGAAAAGTGTCCACCTTAAGCCCCAACATGACAATCATTTAAAACCTTTTTGGCCTCCTCATGAGTGAGGCACCTTCTTAAAATTGTACCGACACAACGGCGATAAAGTGTATCACCAACAATCAGATAATATTTGGCTTGGTATTGAATACGTCGCTGGTCAGAGCAAGAGGTATGAAGTCAAGAAGTCTGGGTTTGGAGATAAATGATAAAATCCCCATACCAAGGATCAGATGATCCGATCAGAAATAGAGACTTGTCAGGAATAGAGGGTTCCGACATAGTAGCAGTACTATTAGAGGGAAGGTCACAAAGAAGCTCAGCCAAAACTAAAGACTTCTTATGACTTGGATTTGAAGAATTCCAAATAAAATTCCTGCAAAATGACAATCCATTTTGAATACTTGCCCCCCAGTAATTGATGTGATAATATATAAGTCATGGGGTTGCAATCCAAAATGACAATGGTTTTCTGGAATAGGATATAGTGGCGAAATCTTTGGACAGCTTGAGCAGCTGCCAATGCAAGCTTTTCTACGTACAAATACTTCACTTCTGTATCATTGAGATTACGAATCAAATAATAGATTGAATTTTCTATCCCATTTTCTACTTGGACCAATACCATAGAAATGGTCGTATCAGCCCAACGATATATAAGAAATAATCACTCTAATAATTGGGGGTTACATTAATGATACCCCGACAAGATTATCCTTGACAACATCAAAAGAATCTTGTGCAACTTGGTCCCAATGGAAGGGAATCCCATTTTTCAAGAGCCGAGTAAATCCTTTAGCCATTTCGGCATAGTTGGGTATGAACCTCCTTAGGAAGTAGCCTTTCCTTGAACTTTTTGTAACTGAAGTAAATTTGATGGCACAGGAAAATCAAGAATGGCCTGGACCTTCAATGGGTTTATTTGAATTCCTTCTTTTGAGAAAACGAACCCTAGCAAACAACTAGAACCAATACAAAACACAGATTTATGTGGATTGAGGCATATTTTGTAGTACCGATAGGGTAAAAAGATAACTCTCAAATTCATCAAGTGATTAGTCTGATTTCATGAATGCGTGGGTAAATCATCTAGATAGGGTTGAACTATGTGCTTTATATCATTGAAAGCATAATCCATTGCTCTCTAAAAAGTTTCCCCAACATTATTTAAACCAAACGGGAGTTTCCTATAAGCGAATGTGCCCCAATACAGATGAATGTTGTCTTATTTTGATCCTCTAGGAAGATATTGATTTGATTATAGCCGGAAAATCCATCCATGAATGAAAATATTTTTCATCTAGCACAATCATCAATAATCTGGTCGATAAAGGGAGTAGAATAGTTTTCTTTTGGACAAGCAATATTGACATCCCGATAAATGATGCACACTATGATGGTTCCTTATTTTTTCATGACAAGCATGATGTTGGAAACCCACTCAGTTAGTGGAACAGGGTAAATAAAACCAACATACAAAATTTTTTCAAATTTAATTTAATGGCAACAACCTTATTCGGATGAATAGGACGAAGGCGTTGACGTACCAGTTCGACATTAGGGTACATATTAATAGTGTGTTCAACAATACTAGTATCGATGCCTGGAATTTCCTCGTAAGACCAAAAAAATACATCATGAAATTCATGAAATAGAGAGCGATACGTTTCGAGTTCTGATGGAGAACAACACACGCCGACATGAATGTTTTCTACAATTCCAGGTTTGGTCGAAATATCGATAGAAATGGTTTCTTAAATATTTGATAGATTTCGCTTGGAATCAATTGCATTAATAGGAAAAGAATTCTAAAAGAAATTTTTGATCGATGGGTGATATAGTTCACTCATATTATTTTCTTCATAATCAGGAAGGTGGGAATGATGATGATAATCTTCCCATGGTTCTCCTTTTGACATCATGGTTTCCAAAATATTCTCATCTGTCAATAAAGTTGAGGAAAAAGGATCAGATGGAGTACCAAAATATAAGGAATGATCAACCCAAACAACCGACAACAATGATTTTGGATTCGCCACCCAAGCCAGATAGATTTATTTCTATGCCAACTTAATAGGGCTGGGCGACAAAAACTCATCCAACGTAACAATTTAAGAATCACCCGTACTCTTCCTTAAGCTAGATGGAGTGGAAGAGATCATGTAGTAGGTCTCTATACTTGCAATTTCTACCGACGTCACAGGCGGCCGTAATGCAAAGGTTCCCATGAGAGTGGAATCCTTTAAGAGTCCTACACCAATTTTTTGAAGTGTGAGTTGGGGTACGTGAACTAATGGAACACTTCCAGTTACCGGGGAACTAGAGAAAAAGAAGGATAGTTGATTGATGACTGTGATAACACCTTTATGTCGAAAGGCAATCATTCTAAAATATGTAGAAACAATTGCAGTCATAGCATATACCCATGGCCTTCCAAGTATAATATTGTAGTTAAGGGGGGTCCTTCAACGACCTCAACTTCAACATTCACTGTTTTTCCCCCTAGTTCAACATGTAGGTTATTGATAATACCACAAGGCTTATATGTGCATCCGTCAAAAGCCTTCAACATCGTTGATCATTGTGATAAGCTCAGTGAGCCAAGTGACTTCCAACAGTTTAGAGACATAATGCACGTAGATTCTCCCTCATCAATAATAGTACGATGAACAAGGTGATTGAGAAAATTTACTTGAATGGAGAATGCCAATTCTACTAGTAATTGCGGCGCATATCCCATATGATTAAAGATTAAGAGATTAGAATCAGTGATATCAGTTCCACCAATTTCCAACAACAAAGCCTGTTTCTGGGAGGGATAATTTTGTAATACCTAAAGAGCTGACATAACTGAAGGGGATTGAGCCAAATCTTTGATTGTATTATAATTTTGAGCATCTCTTGCTCGAGGATTATATGTTGATTTATGAATGACTCACTTTGGTGGCTTGATTATCAATTTAGGAAGAGCAGGTGGTGTTATCGATTCCATAGACGGGTTCGTGGTTGAGGTAGTAGGTTGATCAGTGGCTTGAATACCATAATATTTATTATGCGTTGAAACCAAAATATCTATCGATGCCTTTGTGACAGATAGCGTAAGCACTTAGGAACTAGAAGCTAGATCCGTAGAAACCTAATTTGTGTCCAGATTTGGAAATGGGTTTGTCAATGCAGCCGACGCATGTGAAGTCTTAACCATTTTTTAGACTTCAATGCAGTGAGGAAAATATTGAATTTTTTTTTGCTCATTATAGATTATGCATGGATAGGAGGTTTCCTATTTCCAGACGATTGATCAGATGATCTTTCTTGCGAGGTAAAAGTTTTCTTTTTCTTTGATTTCCATTTTTTCTTACTTCTGGGTTGCTTGTCACTTTTTCCTTTGTAAAATGACACGACATTAATTTCGAAAGAAGCTGCAGGATCAGATGCAGTAGTATTATGTGTGTTTGCAGTACTGATCATACCGTATTCAACATGAGAGTCCTTTGATGGAGGAGGAACAATAAAATTACATCGCTGTGCGTTGGGAATTTTCTTGTAGAGCATGCCATATTGAGTATAAATAAAGTTTAAATATTGGGCATGAGAAATAACTTGCTATTCAGTGACAACACCACCCTTAGCCACATCCTCAGTTATAGATGGTAACAGGGACTTAATGAACCACTCAGCAAGGAGTTGATCAGGAACAAATGTCTTAACCATTCTACGATGACAACGCCACTCATGAATATGATAAGAAATGTGAGTAGCATTAGTCTATTTAAAATTAGTCAAGAGTTATGTTCCAGTTTCATATCATATGGGTAACTGGAAGTGAGTCAAAAATAAAGTAGCTAGGGAAGTGAAATTTTCGAAAGAATCTCTAGGTAACTCAATGTACCATTTTTCAGCTGGACCAGTGAGCATACGCTGAAAAAGACATAGTCAAACAGAGTCATAATTCAGGGAGTTTGATGAACACCACAAATGATAAGTCATAACATGAGTCGATGGGTCTTCCCCAGGGTTTCCATTGAACTTAGGAATATCCGAGGGTAATTTATGAGGTATCACCGGCCACCAAGGAGCATATTTGATTCGATCATTGGTGAGCTGATTTAAATTTGGTAACTCTAAAGTTGCAACAAAGGGAAACTGTTGATTGAAGTCAGGTTGAGCATAGCCAGGGTATGATGGAATTGGTTGGGAAATAGGCCTTTGAGCATTAGCATAAGAAATCTATTGCTGGTAACCGAGATAAGGGTTGTTTTGATAGGAAAACGCTTGAGGATTCTGTTGACAAAAACCTAGGTACAATACTTGTTGAAATGAAGGTTGAGGCATTTGTGCCTGTGGCTACCAAGGGGTGTTTCCACCAATGTTATAACCGAAATTAGAATAATTTGGATTCATTTGAGGATAGGTATAACCTAGTTGCAGTTGCGACATCCCATAATATGGTAATCCAGCTTGTGAATAAATGATTCTCGGTACCGGTTGTTGTTTTAAATTAGCTAAAGGAGTTGGAGTCTGAGGGCCTAATAATTGAGGGTATTGAGTTGAAGGACCCACCTGAAATGGTTATTGTACAATAGTTTGAGTCTACAATAGGGGTAAAGATGTATTAACAAGTGGAATTGATGTGGGTGAAATAGGTTTAATGGGTTGATACGAGTGTACAACCGTTTGTGGTTGGATAGGCAGAGTGGGATGCCATTGACAAAAATTCATTTTGACATTGGGTTGACCAAAAAACGACGGAGTACTGTCAAATTGGGTGACCATAGGTTGCCCCCCAACATGAGGAGTATAATAAGATGGAAAATATTGTTCTCCAAATGTAGGGAGTCCATTTTAAATTGTACTAGATGGAATAGACCTAGATGGACCAACTTGATATTGCCCTGATGATGGATATAAAGGATCAATTTTTTCAGTACTCACTATAGGTTTACTAGTTATAATACCAGATGATGACATTTGTGAAGTCCATGGGTTTGAAGATGCACCAAAGAAAATTCCAGATAAATATTTATAACCTGATGGGACCATAGGGCCTCCATGTAAATATGGCTCTAATGAAGTTGTGAACATCGGTGGGGTAGCGAGAGCAGGTGTTGACGCAATTGGAATAGATGATCCAACTGAAGATGTTGGTTTAGGCATGGTTACTTGACCAAATGTATACCCTTTTGAATTGATGAGAATTTGAATAGGAACAGGATCAACAAAAGTAGAGGGTGGTGATTGAGGAAAATACTCGTACAGGTAAAGATCCTCCCCAAAATGGGTTGGAGTTAAAGGTGTTTCATCTTGTGGGATTTATTCAATCAAAATTAATCTAGGTGGAAGGATTTCACCGTCAGGCCCAAAATATATTTCAGGAGGTTGAATATGCGATATGGGAGACTCAATGGCTACAATAGATTGTGGGGTGACTAATAAAGGAAAAAAATTTTGTCATTCAACTTCGAGATGCATATGTTCTAGAAAAAAAGAGACAGGATCTGGATCAACTTCCAATTGAACAACGTCGGTTTCAGGAGGTATGGTCTCACTGATTGGATGGATCGTGACCACAGGTAGCTGCAAGGACTCTGTCTCGAAAACAGTAGATGAACCAGGATTTGTAGAAACAACTTGTGCCGACTCTGGTATATGTGAAGATGATGCTTCACCAGAGGTACTGATGGTAATGGTTTCAGTAGAGTGATGTTGCCTTCGCCGACCAGAAGTGACTTCTAGTGGTAAAGGTGGTTTCAATGCAAGTCTATGCGAATGATAGGGAAAGGGATTTTATCCTTCCACGATGATTGATTTATTTTTTGACCAAAAACAAATAATAAAAATAAAAGGGTAATCCTAGGAAAAAGGTTTACCAAGAAACTGTGAACTGCAAAATACCTCCTGGCGAACCAAGAAGTACGGGCAGGCAATCTCCCTGAATGTTGTGTTCGGTGTATCACAGTTTACAAGGCGACCAACTCGGTTCAATATGGATGGATAAAAACCCAAGGTTGTCCTCCCAAATATACCCAAAGGTACATGGAGGCCCAAGTCCATATTAGCGTTGTCTAATGCGAAACCACATAGTGAGAGCACCCCTTTATACTTTTCGCACTATAACACCACCCGATATACCCGAAGGTACATGGAAGAGCTATAATATACTTACGTATGTGGAGTGAGGTATCACACTTGGAATGTATCGCAGAAAATTAATGACAACTGCTATTTTTTACGATGCCGAAACACGTCTCTAGCCTAGACCTTCTAAATGTTATCATTATGGTTCCAATGCTTTTTTAAGTAATTGATGTAAATTTTAAGTTGATCTTGTTTATCAATTTGCCTTTCAAGGTTCACCGTGATGATGTGATGGAAATTCCTAAAATGAAAACTAAAATGATAAGAAAAATTTTCAATTTTAGCTTTTTCAATGAAAATCTTACCTACTAAAGGGAAATAGAAATCAATTTTGAGAGCAAACAACAAAGAGAAAAAACTAATATGCAGCTTTCCTAAATTTTTCCTATGCAAAACACACAATCCACTACATGAAAATGCAAGTTTTTCTTTTCAGTGCCCTTAATGTGAATGCAAAAAGGAAAGTATATGCATCAAATCAACAAAAAACAAATGCTTTCTTCTTTTGGAACTACAATTTTTCCTAGAAGAAGCGAAGAATTTAATGACAATTTCCTTTACAAAAACAAATGGATCTAATGAAGAAATAAAACTACTTTGAATTTGATTTTTCAATGATAAAGAAAAACACTTAAAGAGACATTGAACAAACTTACTTTTCAAAGGAGGAAGATTTAGGAAAATTCACTGGTCTCTATGAGGTATCAGACAATTAAAAATACAACAAAAAAAAGGCTGAATGTGATGGCAATGAAAAATTCAAAGGGAATTTGGTTGGCTTAGGGGGAAACACAATCTCTAAGGGGAGAAAATGTGTTGTAAAGCACCCCTGAGTGGGAGACAATGCTATGCAAAGCACTGTGTCTTAACCAACAATGCATTGGGCACAACATAGAACAAAATTCAAGCTACTAAAAACACTTCTAATGCAATTATTTGTTTCAAAATCGTTATAATTGAGAGTAGATTCTACTAGGTGGATAAGCAGAGGCAAAACACACCAAGGATGAAGGGAAACTCCCCAGTGGAGTCGCCAATTTTTTTATGCGGAATTATGAATTACAAATAAAACACATTCCCTAAATGTGGTGCTATGCATTTAGAACAAGAGATCAAAGAATTTCCAGACACTTTTCCTAAGAGTAAATAGACACACAAAAAGATGGAGAAACTTACTTGGGGTCTAAGCGCTTCCTATTCTCCTTCTGTCACTCTTGTTGTAGCTTCCAATCCAACTTTGATCACCATACTAGTTCCTGCAAGTATAAACACTAAACAACAAAGAAATTGAAATATATAGATGGATATTTATCTTAATCAGTTAAATCAATGAAACATGAAACATATACATCAGCTAAGCATCCATGATATGAAAGATAGAAACATATACAGATACATATGTGGGAAAATGAGCAACAATATTTATTAACGGATAGAAGGGGGAGGTTACAATCAATGATTGATTTGATGTCACCAACTACAACATTCATCCCAGCCCCATCACAATAAACATCTCACCAACATCATATCATTCTAATCACCCTCAATTTAGAATTAAACAACATTTCTTTACCAAATCTCTTCCTTCTCAAGCACTAGGATATGTGCTCAATTTATAGAGCAGCTGAAGGTAGTTTCTCAATAAATGACTTTCTAATAATAGGGAAGACATGTTCCCAAGCTCAGAGGTGTTAGATGGACACACGGATTCGAAGTTTGACACATATGGACTCTTCTAGAAGGCACTGGCCATGTGGAGATTCCAGAACAATGAGAATTTTGTTCCCATTTGAACAACACACTCTTGAATGTCGGGAAGTATTTTGCAGAGTACCCTTGAATGGAGGTAACTGCATATGAAAAGCAGTTAGTCCCTTGAGAGGTTGCGTTGGTGAGCTCATAGGTGATATAACATGTACTTCAAATCTTGGAAACCTTGCAATGGAAGTCATGGATGATTTTTTCTTGTTCTTTGTCTTAGGGCATGTAGCAACTGGAATTATAAGGGATGATAGACCCTATTTCATTGGTTCTGGAGACGATGTCCAGTTTAACCAAGTCATTGGGAATGATGCCCAAATTGACCTATAACAGATACTACAGATGGAGGAATATTTTTATCTCCATAATGCGAAAAACACACAAAAGGTACTCATTACAACTTTACATTTAGAACAAAATACATTTGTATGGTATCGATAGCTTTGCACATTATGAGGATACAACGAGCAACACCTTCTTTAGCCAATTGATAAATATCAAACAAAAGGGTTCAATGGTGGAGCACATTGAGGACTTCCAAAAATTGAATATAAGGGTACTTATATTCCAAAGAAACACAAGATTGATGTCTTCATAGGGGCTTTAAAGGATAACATCCAACATGAGGTTCACCTTTGGGAACCTGATTCATTGGAGAAGGCATTCAGGTTGGCAAGAAAAATTAAAAGTAAAATTATGGCGACAAGGAAGCCTACCCCCCACATCTATAAATATGGAAGTGTTGCTACTCCTAGACTTCCACAACCTACAAGGTTGACACCACGACAATTGGAAGAAAAAAGATAAAAATGGATTTGCTACAGTTGTGATAGAAAATACACTAAAGGTCATAAGTGTGATGAGAAGAAATTATTTTACATAGATTGTGAAGAGGAGGAAGAAAGTGAACAAGAAAATTCAAAAGAAGAGGATACACACCAGGAACCAACCCTAGAGAAAGAAGAAATGAGTCCAACCATATTATGTAATGCATTGGCAGGAATTACCACTCCTCAAAATCTCAAGATAGAAGGACATATCAAGAAGAAAAAAGTAATAGTGTGATTGATTTAGGTAGTACCCATAATTTTATTCATTGTAAGGTAGCCAAGGAATTGAATTGCTTCATATACCCAACACGAGAGTGTCAAGTGATTGTTGCAAATGGAGGGACTATAAATTTCTTTGGAAGATCCCATAATATCAAGCTAACCATGGGGGAATATGTATTGAATAGCCCAATGTTTTCCATTCCAATGGAAGGTGTTGATGTTGTACTAGGAGTACAATGGTTACAATCTTTGGGGACGATAGCTTTTAATTTTCAAGAACTTTTCTTGAATTTTTTTCGAAAGGAAAGGAAGTTGAATTACATGGTATCACAGGGAAGCCAGGAAAGATAATAAGCTCTAATGTCATTGTTGTAGTGTTTTTGGTGCACGTATGTACGAAATCACACCAACTTAAGGGGTGTGGTCTACCCACTTAAGTTATTGGTAATAGGCAGAAAATAAGTGGAGTCAAGCAAGTTAGTGGAACAAGCTAGAATCAATAAGCATACTAGATAGAGAAATAGCATGCATATGTAAACTAAAACTAAACTAAAAACTAAAAAAATAAAGATGAGCTCTTAAAAGAGTCAAATGAAAACAATAATATGGACGGTGGCTCTAGGCCCCTTTCTATTGAGCACTGGTAGTAATAAGAGTGAAACTTTACCCTCTTTCCAAAGGGTCCCTAGACAGTGGTTCTAGGTCTCGATGTAAGGATGTTTTTATCCCAAGCTTGCCTCGGTGCAGTCTCCCTCTCTCTCTACTGTGTTGGACTGAACTTTTTGGTTGGCCAACAAATTGAGTCCCCTCTATTTCGGGAGGGAAGGATAAAGGAAGTAACTTGAGACTGATATACAGGCTGTTTTAATAGTTCAGTCAGGGGGACTGGAATCTTAATTTTCTCAAGTTCTTTTTGCAGATTAAAAGCAGGTAGGGGCTTTTCTAACACAACTTCTTTTGACTCTTTATTTTCGGCTGAAGCTTTAATTTCTTTTGACGCTGGCTCAACATTAGGAGGGTTGACTAATTTTGAAGAAGAAGGAATCTGATCATTAGACTGTAAGGGAGCATTTAGAGTACTCTTACCCTTTTCTATGTTTTTCTTTGTTGCTGATTCCTTCTGGGCAGATGCTTCTTTCTGGGGTGGCTCCTCTTCTTGATCTTGAGTTCTGGTCCTCTTCCTTGAAGATATGAGATCATATTTTACATTGAATTGTGCTTGCATGAAATCAGCAAATTGCTTACAATAATGATCAATATCTTCTTCTTCCTCTTCACCTTGCAATGGGAAATCCATATCATCAGTATTTGAAAAATCCAGATTTGAATCTTCTAATCCATAAGCTGCATCTCCAGTGGAGTCATCTGCTGGTCCTTCTAGGTACAAGGGATGGGGTACCTGGTCTTGTGATTCCTTCGCTTCTCGTGGCAATATCTGCAATGGTGGCCTTCTATATTGAGGATTGTATCCTCTGTTTGGAGCATTATAGAAATTCTTGGGAGCTGCATTTTTAGCTTCCAGTTCAAGCTTAACCATCTTCTTTATCATTTTGCTTATTTCATCCATTTTATCTGAATCCTTTTCCTGATTAGAGGTGGAAACCTCTTCTTTGCCTCTCCTCCTAGTATCTTGTTCAAATTTTCCTTTTAACTTTCCAGTGGAGGAAAAGTTTGCTTCCAATTCCAGAGCATCTGACTGTGCATCATCCAAAGTGGCAGGTTTTCTTTCTCTCAAGGAGAATCCAAAATCAAAATCAAAGGCTGCTATAAAAATTATCTTGGCAGCAGCTTCGTGGGGCTTCATTTCAAGAGGCAGGCTCAAATATAACTTGTTGAATCTTTTGATAAATTCTGATACCCCTTCATTCTGTTTCTTCTTCATAGTATTAAACTCAGTAAGACACTGAACATGATCTTTCTTCTCTCCCCACTTCCTGAGAAAAGTATTCTCCATAATATCCCAGGTGGTTATTGAACGATTTCCCAATGTCTTGAACCATTTTCTGGCTTCCCCTTCCAAAGACTGCACAAACAATCTCAAGACCACATCCAAATGTTCGACATTCAAGTTTTCTGCAAAAGAGCAGAAGGTCTCAAGATGTTTCTGAGCATCAACTTCATTTTCACCATTAAATCTCGGCAGAATCTTCAAATAATCCTGTGGCATATCATTTAGCACTTGGGGCAAGGCCAGTGGAGCGTATTTGTTCAATAGAAAAGAAGGAACATTAGCCATTGGAGGAGGTGGGGGTTGTACAACAGTCTGAGATACAAATGAAGGGAGAGGAGTAGGAGGAAGTGGAGTATGAATAAAAATGGGAATATATTGCACAAAAGTCTGAGGTGTGGAAAGGAAAAGTTCACGGTTAACAACAGCTACTTCTATGACTTCTTTAATTTCTTCAGCCTCAAAAGTAGGATGAGAATCTTCTTCAACCCAGGCACTTCCTCTACGTGGAGTTTCTGAGAGAAACTCGGGATTTTATGTTCTGATTTCTTGAGAAGAAGAGGGCGGATAATCTTCAACGGAATATTTAGGGTTTTCAGCACGAACTGACTTCCTCTCCTTCCAAACTCTTTTATGAATGATCTTCTCTGGGTCAGACACGTAAGGTGTTTTCGACTGAGATGTATCTGACCTCAAATGTGGCTTTCGAGAAGCTAGGACTACCAATAAAATTTTATCAAATAAAGACCAGTGGAGTCACCAAGGTGAGAGATACGCAACTCTTCAACTCTCCGTGCTCACCTGATTGGAGAGTGAAAACAATGTGTCGAGGCCCAGGGAAATTGATATTCTTGAATTCGCTCCCCGGCAACGGTGCTAGAAAGATGTTGTGGACAATTTTGTCACCCCCTAGAGACAGTCTAGAGTTGCCATAAACCAGTGCCTAGGACATCTTAATATAGCAAGGAGTTCTTCATATAGTTTGGATTGTCAGTCCAAGAACTCACTTACTATCTCTTGTTTGAACAAGGAAATTAGTTTTGAATGGGACCAATCTCTCTCAGAAGCTGATACAAAGATAAGAATAGTGTAGGGACATTATGCAAAACTCCAATACAAAGGCATAAGACAGTTAAGAGACAACTTACTGTAAAGAGGGCCGGTTCAAATAATATATCACAGAAATCAAATATCAAGAAATGAGTGTAGCGAGGAAACATAAAGAAGATATTAGCTAACATGAAGCTGATACCCAGATACACAACAGAACCACATAAGGGCATATTAATTTATGAATCCTTATATGACAATGGCGTTTTAAAAGCACCCTCCTCAAGTAACTAATATAGCAGAAAATATGGAAGAGATGAACATGGAACAGTATATCATGACTAGGCCTATTTAAAGCGCTTGAATAATTCCAGAAAGGGCACCAACAAGGATGAATCCTTACTGCAAACTAGTGAGCCACTCGCATTCTAGAACATGATACAAGAAGATAAATAGCATGAAATGAGATATTGTATTAACACATAAGAGAAATTACATACTGTGAGATACCAAAGACTAGAATCCTCATTACAGTTATAACTCCTCCTCACTGAGACCCTACGGGCTCTGAACCTTCATATAGAAATATTACAAAATGTATACAAAAGCCTTTTCACTGCACAGTTTGCTGATAGAAATCTGGAACCTTTACAATGTCTTCTTTTCGGGCCTTTATAGAAAAGATAGAGAATTCTCGAGAAGGAGGTAGATGAAGCACATTTAATGACTCAATTTGAATAAAATGGCGGAAAACATTCACGCCCACCCTATGACTAACCATAAATGACTGTACTTTACAATCTGTCTCTAGAAATAAATGCTGGGAGATGTAAATCTCCTTAGAAACATGACACAAATAATAAAATATATACAATGTTCTGCCTCTTACTGAAAGAGGGAAAATCTGCTGCCATAAAACCATGAGATATCTGCACTTCTGTACTGTACTCTCGGCCTTTATCTTTGAATTTAGATCCCAGACCTTTAATGCAGGGCGAAGTGTCCCTTGATTTTCTCTGGAGGGTTCTGTCGATTCATATCTTTGCTTTCTTTAATGGTGGTCATTTCACACACCTACCCTCGGCTTCTTCTTTAAATTTCATCAGCAGAATGTCGTCCTTTGACATGCTCTCAACCTCTGCGACAGAGGCAATAATTTAAAGCATCTTCTTGTTATCTTTAAACCTGCAAAACCCACAACTATATTAGAAAAACCAGACTCAGAGGTAAGGAACGTGGAGATGGATACGGCGATGACGCAGAGGACTCGAACAGATGACAGGAACACGCAGGGTGGCGGAGGAGAGATAATGGAGGTTTTGGTTGAGCAGACGGAATACGACTCCTCCACGTGAAACAGTTTGAACGTGAAGAATGAAAAAGAACAAAGAGTATAAATGGAAACACATACATATATATATATATACTCCATTGTCGGTCCTCTCCTTGCATGTTGAGCCTCTCCAGAATCTCCCGAGCATACTTGCCCTGAGAAAAAAACAGTCCTCCGCTGCGCTGCCAAATCTCCAATCCCAGGAAATAATGAAGGATGCCCAAGTCCTTCATCTCAAACTCTCGTGCAAGATCCTCCTTGCATGAAAGTATCAACTGCTCATCGCCAGTCAAAATCAGATCATCTACATATTGTACGATGATCAACAGCTTCCCCTCCACCACAATCTGGTACAGGTTTGGATCCGCCTCACTCTTGGAGAATCCAAGCCCGGTGAAGTAGCTGTCTATCCGAGTGTACCAAGCACGAGGTGCTTGCTTCAGCCCATACGGTGCTCTCTTGAGTCGGCACACATGCGACTCACTGCTGAAGATCTCAAAACCTTCAGGCTGCTCTATGTACACCTCTTCCTCAATAACTCCATTGAGGAACGCAGTCTTCACATCCATCTGATGAATGTGCCACCCCATCTGCGTTGAGAGAGCAAGGATCGTCCGTATGGAAGAGTACCTTGCGACAGGTGCAAAAGTCTCCTCATAATCGATCCCCTCGATCTGTGAAAAGCCATGGGCGACAAATCTCGCCTTGTACTTCTCCACACTCCCGTCAGCCGCCTGCTTCACCTTGTAGATCCATCGCGAACCCACCACTGATTTCCCCACCCGTCTTGGGACAATCTCCCATGCACTGTTCCTGACGATCGAATCATATTCTTCGATCATGGCTTCAACCCATGCGGGTTCCTCCACAACTTCCTCAAAATAGGATGGCTCCGTCACGACACATTAACTCACAAGAGCCATGTATCCACTGTACCGATCCGGTGACTGTCTCTGTCTGCGTTGTGCTGTAGGTGGTCCTACAACCTTCTCTGCATCCCGAGCCAGTCGCTCAGCTTCTGTAGTGCGCATGCGTCTTTTGATGGTTGGCGCTGCCTGGGTGGTTTCTTCCACCTCTTGAACTTCCTCTTGTGGCTGATCCACATCCGGAAGCTCCTCCTTAGGAACTAACAGCTCCTCATCTGCATGCAAGTGTAGCTCCCTCTCAAGCGAACACTGCATGGTTTTCTCCTCCTGAAATTTTATATCCCGTCGCACAACAGTCTTGCGACTGTCTGAAAAATACACCCGGTAGTTGTGAGGTGTATCAGTGTACCCCACAAATATTCCAACCTCAGCAGTTGGATCTAGCTTCCTTCTCGCATCCTTCGTCACATGCATGTAGACAGGAGAACCAAAAATCCGCAAATGGGAAATATCAGGCCTCTTGCGAGAATAAGCCTCCTCTGGTGTACTCATGCCAAGAACCTTGTGAGGACAACGGTTCTGCACATACACTGCTGTATTGCATGCCTCAGCCCACAAGTGAAGGGGTAGGCCCTGATCATGCAACATCGCCCGAGCAGCACCCACGATCGTTCTGTTCTTCCGCTCAGCCACCCCGTTCTGCTGTGGGTTATGGGGTGCGATGAGCTCTCTCCGAATCCCTTCTGCGCTGCAGAACTCCTTGAATTCAGCCGAGATGAATTCACCACCGTTATCACTCCTTAGAGCAATCACCTTCTTCCCCGACTCCTTCTCGACCAGTGCTTTAAACTCACGGAACTTCGCGAATGTATCGCTCTTCTTCTGCATGAAGAAGATCCAGCACTTTCGAGAGAAATCATCAACAAAGATCACATAATACCTGTGCTTTGTTGTCGAAGCAACTGAGAAAGGACCACACACGTCTGTGTGAACTCTCTCAAGGATTGTCGTGGCGTGACTATCCTTCTCGTGAAAGGTGGCTTTCACATACTTCCCCAAAGTACACCCCTTGCACTGATCTGACTGCGCAAGAGTGCCCTTAGGAAGTCCAGTAGAAATCTGCTGCAGAATATTCAAAGCTCCATGGTGAAGGTGGCCCAATCTCCTGTGCCACAGTTCGCCCTCATCATCCCGGATCACCACTTCTCCCGCCTTGCATGCCATAGCTGCGCAGTCATCTACCTGCAACTGATAAAGGTTCTGAGTTCGAACCCCTATCTTCCGGGTCTCTCCAGTAGTCTTACTGCGCAGGAAAGCTTTTCCTTCGCTGAAGACCACATCATAACCCTTATCCTCCAACATCGCTACTGAAATCAGGTTCTTCTTCAATCCCGGTACATGCATGACATCCTTTAAGACAAAGGGTTTACCAGACTCCCTCTGAAAGGATACGGTACCGATACCAGTCGCACTGTATCTACCGTCATCGCCCATCTCGATGTGCACACCCAAATCCTTGTCCTCCAGATCTGAGAACAACTCCCGATCTCCCGTCATATGAAATGACACACCGCTGTCCAAGAACCACACCGATCCCATCACACTTGAAACCAAGCATGCAATCAGTGAAAATTCAAGCTCGAACTGTGAAGCCAAAGCTTCTCCATCTGCAGATCTTCCCACTTGCTTATTCTTCTTCTTCTTTGGACAATTGGTAGCATAATGTCCGTGATCATGGCAGTGAAAACACTTCACTTTCGCCATATCCTGCTTCTTGCCCTTTGCACCGGAATGAGAAGTCTTCTTACCCTTCCCCTTCTTTGCTTTGGCCACCAAAGCGCAATTTTCTTCATCAACTCCCTTTGATGAAGATCCATCTCGAGTAGTCCTCCTTATCTCCTCCTGCATGAGATCCGCCCAAAGGCGCTCCCATCCCGGCAGCTTCTCTCGACCATTGACACTATCTTGATATGAGTGCCAAGCCTTCGGAAGACCAAGGAGAGCCAGGTCGACCATGTCCTTGTCTTCGACAGTAACCCCCACACTTCCCAGCTCATCTCTGCATTGAGTGAACTTCGTGAGGTATTTGGCGATACTGTCGCCCTTCTCCATCTTGATGTTCTTGAGCTTATCTTTGAGCGCTAGCTTCCTTTGGTCGCTCTTACTCTGGAATAGATCCGTCAAAGCTTTCCACATTAAATATGGAGAAGCCTTTCCATGCAGGCTAGATACAATATGATCCTTGACGCCCTCCAACAGGATCCTTCAACATTTCGCCATCTTCTTTTGCCATGCTTCGACTTCAGCAGGATCAGTGGGCCTTTGGACATCCGCATCCACGAACTCCTTCAGACCATTATCTTCTAATACTGCCTCCATGCGATCCTTCCATGCAACATAATTCGAACTACCTTCAAGAGCATATTCGAGTCGCAAACCGTTGAAATACATTTTCAACACCGGCACCAAGAAAACAAAACTGCTGCAAAATTCGAATTCCACCTCAAAGCTCAACCGCTCTAGATCTGTGAGAACAAATTATTTCTAGCATAGAGATTGACTGCAAGGGGCATTTACCATACCTTTCACTTTCCGAAGAAAGATGAATCCGAAGGCTACCTGGCCCGCATGCAGACTCTGTCTACCGAAATAAGTTTGTAATCACTGTGATGATCAATCTCTGCTTCAATAGCTCCGATACCATGTAGAAATTTGCTGAATAATGATTAATTATCCACCGAGACTATCCTGATCACATAAAATTCGAATTTATATGCAACACATAATCTCTTCCACTCAGATCATCACACATGCGGAAATAAAACAAGCGATAGCACATCAAATCATCATACACATTAACACGGTATGTATGGGGAAAGCTTATAGCTGAAAACCCCGCAGCTATTGTGTATATTATAATGGAGAAAACATGTAACAAACTCAGTACAATACTCCTCACAAGTACTCGGTACTTTCTCATGAAGTTACACACAAACTAGCTCAGTTTTGAACAGGTTACTGGTTCAAAACTCACCGCCAATTGCCTTGCCTCTATTGCGCAATCCAGGCCTGTCTATATAGATATCCAAGGTTCAAATATCCTTGGCTTGACAGTGCAATCATCATGGGCAATTCCTCCAATTTTGGTGCAAATCTCATGCACAACTGATGTCGCCACTGATAGCTAACTCCACCCTTTCATCTACCTCTTTCACTGGTCTCCACTGAACTGATCATGCACTGTAGTGAATTTATGTGTTCTTGAGTTGAATAATGAGTTACTAATTAATGAATTAAATAATATTTAATTCACTCCACTCATAACTAATTGATTAGCTAGTTAAAATAATCTCAACTAGTTCAACTAAAATAAACAAAACACAACTCCACTAGCTGTCTCATTAACTCCACCAAACTTCTGCCACTGAAGTCCTAACTGAAGTCAACCATGCATGATGCCATCAAACCCTTGGGAATAGTGTAATTCCTCTGTCAGATGCATGAGCCACTTCCAAGGCTCGAATTGAAGTGCTCCAAGAGAGTAAATTGTTGTTTAGAGTCCAAATATTATTAAGGGTGAATAATATTTGACTTCCCTATTTTTAGGAAAGGCAGTCTAAAAATAGACTTCAACCTCTTCGACCTATAGGTCACAAAAATAGAGTCCCATCTATTTTTACCAACATGACACATACTCCAAGAATATCATACATGCAATCCCCGGACCATGCTCCATATGTCTAAAAATAGACATAGTCTAAAAATAGATTTTGCGCCAGAATTTGCCTGCGGGCCCACTTAGTGAAGGCGACTTCATTTCACTAAGCTCCATCATCTTGCTGCATTCTCAACAGGTGCATATAACATATGTGGAAAAAAGGCTATTGGGTCCCACATCTCTTAACTAATCATATCTCATTGCAAATCCTTGCCCGCAGGTTTCCCACTCTACTGTTAGTGATAAACCTTAAACCTTGCGATCTGCGATCTGCGCTCGTGCGCGGTGCTGCCATGTGGATTCCCTTCAACACATCGCATCGTATAAACCTTACCTTATCGCAACCAACATAACATTCCTTGCGATATATTTGAAGTTACCTCCTATTTCTTGCAGTATGCGATGTTGTGCAGGGTTGACACATGTCCTTCCATTTCGCATCGCATAATATTTAACTTAACTTGCAGTCACCTTATTGCTATCCTTTAAGCGCTGCGATGTGCGGTATGTGGGTGAGGTCCATGTCATTATTGCCTCGTCACCCTACCATGTCATTGCCATGTCATCATAAATACTTGCGGTCTGTGATATTGGGGCCACGTCAGCATCTATACTTCACAGTTCACAACTTATAACTGTTTAACTTAGTGGTTAATTCTATTTCATGTGATGTGTGATATTGCGCTGTGTCGCCACGTGTCCCTTCTTCACTTCGCATCGTAGTTGATTTAAATTACCTTGCAACTCCTTAACACTTACCCACTATATTTTTCAATTTGCGCTTTTGATCTTCGACGATACTATCATCACCGCTGATCTGCCCAGATCTATGGTCCTCGTTGCTGCTTGCAATTCGATTGTATTTCTACCCCGCTTATCTTACGATGAATCATATCCATCCATTTCTTGCCTTTGTTTTTGCGATCTAATCCCGGTCATCCGCTCGCCTTTGCATGGATCTTCTTCAGCTCTTCTGCCTACTTTGATCTCAGCCATCCATCTATTGCCTTTGCTGTTGTGATCTAATCATGACAATCCATTCACCTCACTTTGAATTCTTCAAAGACTTCTCTGTCTTAGTCTATTTTCCGTTTGTTTACGCTGTCCCACTCTGTAACTTCGGTTTCTGCACGTTGTTCCTCCTGTGCTTGTCTTGGTTGCTTCTCTACTGAGTTGCTGCCTTTGGTGCCTTGCTGCATCTTTGCTGTCTTTGCTGCATTTGATGCCTCTGCTACATTCATTTTTTTGCTGCCTCTACTGCATTCGTTTTTTTTCTGCCTCTGTTGCCTTGCTGCCTTTGGTGCCTTCTTAGCTGCATTTGCTGCCTCTTTGCTGCATTTACTTCCTCTACTTTAGGTTATACTTCTATCGATGCTCCTTTTCCTTTCTGCTGCACAATGCCTAATCTGCTCCTTTTCCTTATAACCGATGATTTTGGTGTTGCTCCTATCTGTATCTTTGCCATCAATGACAATATTTCCAACAAAATACACTACAACAAGTAGGACATGCTCCTCTTCCGGATCTAACATGGATGGCTCCTATACTTTTATATATTTTTTTAGGTCCTTATATTACTAGTGTGGTCCCTTATTATTGTTAGTGTCGCCCCCTTATTGTTATTGTTGTATCCCTGTAGTCCTCATATTGTTATTATTGTGCCCCATAAAACCACACTATTGTTATTTTTGTGCCCTTACATTATTATTGTTAGGTCAGCTAGGATTATATTGTGACCCCATGGACTCATATATATAGAAAGGAGGTTTTTTTAAACTTATCTCGCTCCCATTTGACCAACGCACCCTTGAATGTCAGGAAGTGCTTTGCAGAGCACCCTTAAATAGAGGTAACTACATATGCAAAGTAATTAGTCCCTTGAGATGCTACATTGGTGAGTTCATAGGTGATATAACATGTACTTCAAATCTTGGAAATCTTGCAATGGAAGTCATGGATGATTTTTTCTTGTTCTTTGTCTTAGGGCATGTAGCAACTGAAATGATAGGGGATGATAGACCCTATTTTATTGGTTCTGGGGATGATGTCCAGTTTAACTAGGTCATTGGGAATGGTGCCCAGATTGACCTATAACAATTGACCCCTAAAGCATGAAGTCAGAATAATAATAAAAATATTTTTTGAATGAGATGCTTTACATTGTGACGGGCTGGAACTGAAGCAGAGTGGTGACCTGCATCAATATTATAATACATTACATCATGATATATCCTCTTGATCACAAATTGCTGAGGGAAGGCATTCCCATGCTCAACACATAAACTATCTAATAACATGTACATAGTGTAGAAAGTCATCTACATTGGAATGTTTCCCAATATAGACATGCTTGCAGATATAGGCCAATGTTCGGATGACGATCTGTATGTAAGGTCACCATATAGATGATGTGTACAACAATCTTGAAATTGCAGCCTAGATGGCTAAAACTAGATCTGGAGTCTTCTTATCTCGTTCACTTTATTGTTTGGGTACAAGTATAGCCATGCAAATATATGATTTGTAGTTGAACATAGTAAGACATCATTTGATTACCAACTAATGATGTGAGCTATTAACAAACGCGAGAGACCCACCATTGATGTTAATGGCCCTCAAGGTATTGCAGTACATTTCGTAAGGCATGAATAGATGATTTGATGTCGAACACCAAACAAAACCTTTCGGTCAAAATTATGGAAGCGAGGATCTTGTCGATGCTGTAACAAGCCTCATGGTACTAGAAGATGATGTTTCTAAGTGAACTTCATGGATGATGATTTGACGTCGACAGGAAGCCACTTTATTGTGAAATGAGAGTTACTGATTTCAGAGACAAAATATGACTTGATATAGCAATGTTCAGGGATTAATGTCATTAGAATGAATGTTTATGAGTATTGCAGAAGGATGAGTATTCAGTGGATGACTTATCTTGAACATATCAGTGACACTGAGATGAGTTGGTAGCATTGATCCAAAACTGAATAGAAGGTATGATGAACCATAGGTATGAACGAACCGTCAAGAAGATTACCCAACCCAAACAGTCACGATGATGGAGTGAAGTGTCATCTTCAAGAGCGACCTGCTATTGTAAAAAGTTTTGTTCACTTTCCCAAAATTTCCCCAGTCATTTGTCGACCAGTACCTCTCTATTTTTTAACAAGATTGAGGAGGATAACATATGCTTGATCTATAATTCAACCCTTCGGGTGAATAATGTATCGATATTTAATAATTTAACAAGTCTAGCAACGAATGAGACTCGATTCTTGCCATGATAGACAAGCCCGTCGCTATTTTATGTTTTAACGATCCTAACGATAGTGAGAGCCTGGTTCTTTTTCATATTTAGAGAGTTTGAAAAAGAGGACGAAAGAAAACTCCATAAGTATTTCTTCATAAAGTTGTCGCTCAGATCCAAAAAAGAGTAAAATAATATCTGAGAGAACCTCCTAATCATGTTCGACAAAGGCATTCATTTTTCATAAATTATCTATCTCAGTCCGGAAAAGGGTTAAACTTATACTTAGTAGATATCAATTCATTTACTTTTATGAGCTCGAAAAGACAAGTGCTTGGAAATCTTTTCACATTATTGGAATATGAAAAGAGCTAAAAGAAGACTCCAGGGGTTCCTTTTTCACTGTTATTGAAGCTTGAAAAAGAGATAAAAGTGTGCTTCAAGTCATTTTTCATTTTTAACAAAGTTCAAAAAATAAGGATAAAAGTATGCTTTGTGGTCAAATCATTCTTGAAATAAATGCGCATGACAAATCTGCTCATTAGTTGCAAAAATTGTTCAGAACAACATCAAATGGATTAAAAAAACCTGTTTCATGATAAAAATTGAATAAAACCATAGTCACAACAATAAATATGATTTGAAAATAATAAAATGAATAATTAAAAGAGTTTTACTATTCATTTTTACCATTTGAAAGTTACCATTTGTATTTTGGAGCTTTGAACCTATTTTTGCCCCCGAACTTCAGCCGTTGATTATGATCAAATCTGTGGACGGTTTTCATCGCCATTTGTTCCATGTTGGTGCCATAAACCCTCTCTTTATTTCAGTAGTCATTTAATTCCATTTCACTGAAAATTTTTAGGGATTTTGGCCCCTTAGGGTAAATTATTTTTCCAAAGAGGGAAACGCACCCTTGAGCATCAAAAATTGCATTGTGGAGCACCTAAAATGAAGCCTAGGCCCTAGGTGCATATGCAACGCACTGCCTATTGTTCAAGACTGCGTTGGGCACAATTCACATTCTTGATTCTTGCATTGTACCCAAAATTTGCCTATTTTTTTTCATAAAAATGAGTCTAATGAGTCTTATGGTTATGTTTCAGGGATTCATAAGACTAGAATGATGATTAATTGGAGAGAAAGAGAGCATGAAGAATAAAATATGATTGCCCTTAATGATCTGGGTATTGTAAGAGCCCTAAGAGATTGTGTGTTATTAAAGTACTTCTGCATATTAGGTATGAGGAAAAAATTAGAACTTTTGGAGTTCTTGTTTCGTGAATTGGATCTAGAAATTGAGGAATTTCACATTAGGAACAAAGTGGTTCCTATTATAGTGGAGGATGTGTATTTTCTGACTGGCTTGTCGAGGAGAGGCTTACCCATTTCTCTCTCAAGGTCTGCTCTAAGAGGAGAGATGGTGAGAGACTATGTTTTGCAGTATTTTTATCTAGGGGCATATCCAAGCAAGGATGGGAAAATAAACATCCGCGACGTTCATGATTTTCCTTTGAGAACCATTCTATTCATGATCGCAGATATTTCCGGCACCGTTACACTACATGTAGTGAATAGATCTTTTATGTAGTATGTGCCAGAGTGCATGGAGCCAATAGTTTTTGACTGGTCTGAAATTGTACTTTCTCAAATAAAAGAACAACTAAGAAAGGAAAAGGGAGGAAGGAAGAAAAACTTCAGTTATGGTTCGATCCTCATTTCAAAAGCCTTAGAGAGGATTCCACTGATGCAGCCTCAACATGTGACACTAGGCGTGTCTAACCCTAGAGATCCGAGGATGCAGAGATGGGTAGAACTGATGGCTAGGCATGTAGGCCAATCATCCATCGTGTTATCGACTGCATTCTTCACCTAGTTCAGGTTATAGGTTATCGCCATCGATGAGTATGCATATGCAGGCATCGATTTCCGAGGAGATCCAGACTTAGCTTTACTTGAAGGCGCTCAGTGGGGTGCAATAGGTAAGAATTTTTTGACCGTTTTTTAAATTTTTCTAAGGTTTATATAGCGTTTTTGTATTTTGATGTTTTCCCAAGACTAAACTAAAGTTTTAATGTAATGTAGATGTTGGTCTAGTTCAACTGGTGGAGGAACCAGAGCATGGAGCAAATGAGCCAACAGAGAGGGTTGTTGGGAGAGCAGTCCTTCAGGATTTAGAAATGGTTGACACTCTGTCTGAGCTTCAGTAGCACACAGAGGGGTTGACCTTCAGGATTATGGATTGCTGGATCGAAGAGTTACCCATGCGACTGCAGCGCCACACTATAAGCATTCCTAACTGCTAGATGCAGTTAGTACATAGGATAGCTAGATCAATAACATGTTACCATGAGCATCACTAGTTTATTTTTGACATGTTGCATAAATTTTTGAGGTCAGATGACCAATGTGTCTTGGGCACAAATTTTTGTAAAAACCTATAACTATCTATCTATTTGATTTCAGTGTTTTCCTATGTTTATTGTGTAATCCTATTCAATTATGTGAATGCATCTTTACATGTGTTGCAATTTTCTGTCTATAACATGATTAGCTAAAGAATCAATCAATGTGTTCAAGTTTATGAAAATGTGTTGATATTGAATAAAATCAAAGTGTCTTTCCAAAATTCGAACTCTTAGGAACAAACAATGCAGTGTTGGATTTCTAATAGTATAAACACTAGTAAGTTGTAATACCACAAGTTGTGAGTCTAACCTTATGATGATGTGGTCAATACCAAATGGAATGGCATAAGAGAGAATTTTGACCAATGCACTATACTCAGTGATATTGTTTGTTGATCTACCGATACAAATCCCTTAAAAACTCACTAATTCGTTGTTCGGAGCGAAAATGACCCATGTTGCAGAGGATAGATTCTGCATACTGCGACTAGCACCATCAGCATATCCAACAAGTGGTTCCAAAGATTCAGGCATCTGCAATGAAATGTAAAGCGGATTACTAACGTCAAGAAAACTATAAAAAATAAACTAAGACAGTGAATGTAAATCAACAACATATATATACAATATAATACAAAAAATTACTACTCTCATGATTAAGCATAGTAACGTTTCAAATAAAACCCATTTTGGGCCTGCACCAAAAAAATTCCATCATAAGCCACCAAATCGTAGGCGCCCTTAGCAAGAACCCTTTTGAAAATATAGGGACCATGCCATAATGGCTCAAATTTCCATGTACCTATTACATCAACTTCTTGATCATAAAGAAGGACCAAGTCACCCTCTGAGAAAATGCGAGGCTGGACATTTTTATCGTATTGCACCTTTATACATCTCTTATGTGCTTCGTTGACCAATTGGGCTTCACGACACGTTTCATCAAGATGGATGAGGTTAAAAAGATGCACTTGTTCATCTGAGGTCTCAGGTAACAAGTCGATTGTGAGTTTTAATGACGATATTTCACATTGGATTGTCAAGATAGCTTCCGGACCATACACCAATTGAAAGGGAGTAAATCCGGTTGCGTTTCTCACTGAGGTTCGGTACGCCCACAAGGCTGAGTACAGGATCAAATGTTAGTTTCTTTTACGAACTCCTATCATTCGTTGAAGCATACATTTATAAATCTTGTTGAGAGATTCAATTTGCCCATTTTATTGTGGATAATAAGGAGTAGAATTATCATGTGACAATCCTAACTTGGCAGTCAATTCAGTCATTATGTGGTTGCAAAAATTCTTCCCATGATCTATGACTATAGCCTGTGGGACCCCAAAACGTGCAATGACATGATTAAAGAAAAATAATGCAGTTGTTTGTCCTTTGTTGTTGAATGTAGGCATCGCTTCGACCCACTTGGTAAATTAGTTTACTGCAACAATAATATAACCATGCCCCTAGACGAACGAGGGTTACAGGTCATGAAGTCAACGCCCCATTTCAAAAATGGTCCTACAGAGACAACATGATGCATTGGAGTTGGTGGTTTGTAGATTTTACGATCAAATATCTAGCACGCACGACAACTTCTGACCGCAAGGATGTAGTCGCGAAATATGGTAGGCCAAAAGTAACTGGTGCAGAGTATCTTCTATGTGATAGCGTATCCCGAAAAGTGTCCACCTTAAGCCCCAACATGACAATCATTTAAAACCTTTTTGGCCTCCTCATGAGTGAGGCACCTTCTTAAAATTGTACCGACACAACGAAGATAAAGTGTATCACCAACAATCAGATAATATTTGGCTTGGTATTGAATACGTCGCTGGTCAGAGCAAGAGGTATGAAGTCAAGAAGTCTGGGTTTG
The DNA here is from genome assembly GCA_034641835.2 of Pinus albicaulis. Classification (NCBI taxonomy): domain Eukaryota; kingdom Viridiplantae; phylum Streptophyta; class Pinopsida; order Pinales; family Pinaceae; genus Pinus; species Pinus albicaulis. Next base: position 26,497 of record JAXQQM020074571.1, on the reverse strand, counting down.
GAGATAAATGATAAAATCCCCATACCAAGGATCAGATGATCCGATCAGAAATAGAGACTTGTCAGGAATAGAGGGTTCCGACATAGTAGCAGTACTATTAGAGGGAAGGTCACAAAGAAGCTCAGCCAAAACTAAAGACTTCTTATGACTTGGATTTGAAGAATTCCAAATAAAATTCCTGCAAAATGACAATCCATTTTGAATACTTGCCCCCTAGTAATTGATGTGATAATATATAAGTCATGGGGTTGCAATCCAAAATGACAATGGTTTTCTGGAATAGGATATAGTGGCGAAATCTTTGGACAGCTTGAGCAGCTGCCAATGCAAGCTTTTCTACGTACAAATACTTCACTTCTGTATCATTGAGATTACGAATCAAATAACGTATTGAATCTTCTATCCCATTTTCTACATTTCCGGGACAGAAATGGTCGACATCGCCACAGAGATCAAGTTCTTCTTCAACCCAGGTACATGCATGACATCCCTCAATACAAAGGGTTTACCAGACTCCCTCTGAAAGGATATGGTACCGATACCAGTCGCACTGTATCTACCATCATCGCCCATCTCGATGTGCACACCCAAATCTTTGTCCTCCAGATTTGAGAACAACTCCCGATCTCCCGTCATATGAAATGACGCACCGCTGTCCAAGAACCACACCGATCCCATCACACTTGAAACCAAGCATGCAATCAGTGAAAAGTCAAGCTCGAACTGTGAAGCCAAAGCTTCTCCATCTGCAGATCTTCCCGCTTGCTTGTTCTTCTTCTTCTTTGGACAACTGGTAGCATAATGTCCGTGATCATGGCAGTGAAAACACTTCACTTTCGCCATATCCTACTTCTTGCCCTTTGCACCGGAATGAGAAGTTTTCTTACCCTTCCCCTTCTTTTCTTTGGCCACCAAAGCGCAATTTTCTTCATCAACTCCCTTTGATGAAGATCCATCTCGAGTAGTCCTCCTTATCTCCTCCTGCATGAGATCCGCCCAAAGGCGCTCCCATCCCGGCAGCTTCTCCCGACCATTGACACTATCTTGATATGAGTGCCAAGCCTTCGGAAGACCAAGGAGAGCCAGGCCGACCATGTCCTCATCTTCGACAGTCACCCCCACACTGTGCCTCATCTCCGTATCGAGTACCTCGTGGAGATACTGGGCGATACCGGCCACCCTTCTCCATCTTCGATGAAATTGAGCTTAGTCTGTTGAAAGGGTTGAAATATGATGTAGAGTGTTGTCCTTGACAGCAAACCACCTGATAATGAAGAAGAAGACATGTGACTGCGATAAAAGGTCTTAGCGGTAATCACCCGAGTAAGTTATTCTTGACTTGATGGACTTGGTAAATGATGTAAATCTGATGTGATATGATGTTTGTTGACAATATGATGCTGAGTGTTGTCCTTGAAAGTGTTTGTTGACAATATTATGCTGAGTGTTGTCCTTGAAAGGCAACCCACTTAATGAAGATGATGAAAACTTACTTGGTGAAGTTGTGCTTGTTAGAATATGTTCTTGATGAGCTAAATATGATGTATCTACAGTGTGTACAGAAAGCAGTGAAGAAAAGAAGTCATCATGTGCTAAATCTATGATGAAAAGAGTATGTTTCAAGGCATACGCGGATATGTCTAGGGGAAGTCGCGTATGCACGCGGGAAACAACGTTCCAAGTCGCGTATGGGCAAAAGCGCTCATAATGTATTGTTTTGGCTCATGGTATTGGTGGGCTCATGGTATTGAAGGGCTCATGGTATCGTTTTGGCTCATGGTATTGAAGGGCTCATGGTATTGTGTTGGCTCGTGGTATTGAAAAAGGATAAACCTATATAAGGAGAAGAAATTCATTGTGCAAATCATGAGTGAGGGTGCAAGATGTCTGAGCTTGAATAAATACTTCTCTGTGAAGTATATCTGCATGGAAAGGGTAAAGGTTTGATGATAGATCTGAATCTATGATGCACCTATGAAGAAATGATGAAGCGGGATTTCTAGATCTGAAATGTATCTGTATTTGCTAGATCTGTTTATGGAATGCTTAGATCTGAAATGAGGCGAACGTCTGTCTGAAGTAAAGGGTTGAATCTGAACTGAATGTCTGATCTGAAGAAGTATGCAACTCTGAAATGGTTAAAGATCTATACGCTAGCTCGTCGCAGAGGAAGTGCGTATATACGCGGCTTCACTGAAGAAAAAGCGCGTATGCGCAATGAAATTGGCTCCATAATTTGTACAGAGGTATACGTAATTTTATGTGGACGGAAGCGCATATATACGCGACATCAGTGAAAGGAAAGCGCATATGCAAACTAGGGTTTGCTGAAGCAAAGGGTATGAAATATCTGATCTGTTCTGCTGTGTTTTTGCTATCTGATCTGTGTTGATAAGTATCTGTTGGTGATGTATGTTTGTGCTTAAAAGTATGGAAAGGGTTCAGTCTGGAAATATGATGAAATGTGGCCTACAAGTATTGTTCTATTGAAGTTGTTGGATCCAGTGTGAAAATTGATGAAACGTGGTCCAAGGTGGTGCTGAGGGTTGTAGCCTTCACTCAGGGGGTGGTAGCTCCCTTCCAGGTGAGGCCGGGTAAACTAGACTGGGGGTCGAGCTCCCTTCCAGAGAGGCTTGCAAACAGTGGGATCGAGCTCCTCTCAGAGAGTCAAATCCAGTCGGGGGGTTGGAGCTCCCTTCCAGGAGAGGTCATAAACGAGCCAGGTAAAAGTCACAAGGTCGGGCCGAAGTCTCACATATGTTGTAAGATGTTTTCTCTATAATAAAATATTGAAGGCTGAGCAACTGCAGCGGTGGTTTTCTCCCGACTTGGGTTTCCACCCAAAAATCCTGGTGTTCATGTGTGATGCTTTGTGTGATGGTTTATTCTGTTCTTACTGCACATGTTTACTGTTTATAGAACATCTAATGAATGAATGATGGAATGATATAAGTCAAGAACTAATGGCATAATTAGATCTCTGTGTATACGCGAGTTTTATGAAGGATATCCGCGTGTATACGCTAGTTGGCTTCAACAAAGTAGCGTATGGGTTTTAAAGGAATGAAAAAGTAAAAAGTTTTGAATATGCAGTAAATACTGATTCACCCCCCCCTCTCAGTATTTTTCCCAACAATTGGTATCAGAGCAGGTTCTTCTGCAGAAGCTTGATCGCTTGAAGGAGATCCGTCGCAATGGGAAGTCAAGAAGGAGTGATGTCTATAAAGCCACCTCTATTCAACGGAAGCAATCTGATATTCTGGAAGGTACGAACAAAATCATATCTGCAAAGTCTTGGTGCAGATGTATGGGCAATCGTGGAAGAAGGTTATCAATACCCAGCAAGTATTCCTACCGATGCAGCAGAAAGGAAGAAGTATGAAATCAATGCCAAAGCAGTGAATGTCTTGTTAGGAAGCATGTCTGAATCAGAATTTGCTAAAGTGATGCAACTACATTCAGCAAAAGAAATATGGGACAAAATCATTCTAAGCTATGAAGGAGACACAAAGGTAAAAAGTGCAAAACTCCAAACTCTTAGAATTGAATATGAAAATTTGAAGATGTATAGTGATGAGAGTGTTGCCAGTTTCTTTCTTCGTCTGGATGATATTGTAAATCGAATGAGAAATTTGGGTGAAACCATAACTGATACTACTCTGGTGGAAAAGGTCTTAAGATCATTGACTTCAAAATTTGATTCTAAAGTTTCAGCTATTGAAGAAAGGCAAGATTTGCAAACTCTTACTATTGTTCAATTACATGGTACTCTGACTGCTTTTGAAATGAGACAAGGAGGCCCTTCTCAAGTAAGAGAAGCTGCTTTTAAGGCATCTACAAAAGGAAAGGAAAAGGAAGTTGTCAAAGAATCCAGCTATATATCCGATGAAGAAGAAGAAAATTTCGTGAGAAAGCTCCAACTAGGCACTGGAAGATTCAAAGGTAAGCTTCCCTTCAAATGTTTTGAGTGTGGAAAAGTTGGTCATTATGCTGCTAAATGTCCTTATAAAGAAAAGCATGGTAAAGGGAAAGAATTTGAAAAGAGAAAGAGTTATTATGCAAAAGAAGATGATGATGAAGTGTCCAGTGAAGATGAAGAAGATTCTGACCAAGATCTGAAAGTGCTCATGGCTAAGAAGCAAAAGAATAAGGCTACTCGAAACAAGAAGATACCTCAGAAATCATGTATAGAAAAAATTGAAGAAGATGAACCAGGTATTAATCGTTGTTCTTGTCTCTTACTTAACTGCATGTGCAAAGATTATGATAGTGAAAGTGACAGTATGGATCCAGAAGTTTCTGACGAAGCTCTACAAATACTCATGGCAAAGAAGGAAAAGAAGAAGGCCACTTGTAATAACAATAGTGAAGATAATGAAAGTAAAGTTGTAGAAGCTCTCAAGACTAAAGTTGAAGAACTACAAAGTTCAACTACTAAGCAAGAAAATATTTACAAAGAGATGACCTCTCAAATGAAAGATCAAATAGAAATGTTGAATGGACAGGTGGACAAGTATCAAAGGTTTCATACTTATGCATCCAATTGAATTAAAGATCTAGAAGCAGATCTTGAAAAATCAAGCAAGAAGAATGAAGGACTTGAAGCTGCAATCATCTCTCTGCAAACAGATCTTGAAGCATCTCTGTCATTTGAAAAGGAAGGCCTTGAAGCAGAAATCATTTCTCTCAAAGAAGATTTGAAAAAATCAAATAAGAAGAATGAAGAGCTGGAACAAACATGTGAAGAAAACGAAAATTGGTTGAAAGAAGAGATTCTAAATCTGAAGGATCAAGTAGAAGATGGAAGAAGGAAAGAAGAAAGCATGACAAAGCAATGTCAATCCTTGGAGGTTGAGGTAAACATTCTCAAAGGTAAATTAGAAGAAAAGGTTAAACTTTTGAGGTTTCAAGATAGTACTAATATTTTGGACAATATTCTGAGTAATCAAAGGTCTCCTTCCATCAAACTTGGTCTTGGTTTTCATGAAACGGTCAAAGGAGAATCTAGTTCACAAGGGAATGCTAATGATTCAAAGGAAGACAATGCAAAATATGAAGTGTGGAAAGAAACAAAAGGTCAACCAACTGTCATGAATTCTCAAAGGAAATCATTCAATAATATTGAATGCTTTAGATGTCATAATCTTGGGCATGTTGCAACAAATTGCAGGAGCAGATCATTTCAGCCACAAACAAACAGGTTCTACTCAAAAAGGTACTCTAGTTTCTTCAAGGGATATTGTTTTTCATGCAACAAGTATGGTCACAAAGCTGTTGATTGCAATAGAAGGAAGAATAGAAAAGCTCATCATGATTCTTATGCTTATTTTTGGACATATGAGATGTTATTCTTGTAACAAGTGGACATGTAGAAAAGGAATGCGGGTGAACGGATCGAGAAATTGGATAACTTCCGGCTCACAAATAGAAAGTTCAAACAAATCTGGAAAAGATGGAGGGCCAGATCGGAAACGTAGGGAATTCGACCCTACTGCGGTCATCAACCACTGGTGACTTTTCTTATTATTTGCCGGGAATGATGTGGGATACATTATGAGATTTAGTAATGTATCGTCACAAGGGGTGCAATGCATGATGACTCTCATGGTTGATTTGATTATTATGGTTATATGTATTTCTAACAGAACATCTGATATGAAGAAGACAGGTACAGGAAGGACAAGCCCAAGGGGAGATAAAGGAATGTGAAAAATTTCTATGTTTCACTTTCCATACGCGGGTTTTATGAACAAAAGTCGCATATACACGCGAGTTTCATCAGACACAGTCGCGTAGGCATTGATGATAAGAGAATTTATCTGATAGAGTTTGAAGATGCGGAAGCCGAGGCTCGGGGGAGCATCGGTCAGCCAGATATTAACTGTGTTATTGACTCAGAAACAACTTAATTTATTAGTTCTAAATGATAATGATATGATACTTGAGTCTTATATGTAAATCCACTTGGTTGGATATTTGATGTAAGAATGAGTCTTTTGGTGATAGGAAGTTCATAGAGTTATGTAATTTATTGAAAAATATGTTTTGAACTCAGGGGGAGCTTGGTCACTTCGGTGTCGGATCTGAACGCTTCTTCGACATGAGGAAAAAAGGGAGAGTATGTTATTATTTGATCCGCCCTTTTCCCTTGATGTTAAAGGGGGAGAGTGACATGGTGTTTGAATGCAGATAATGGTGTCAAAGAATTGGGAGAGTGAAATGGTGTCAATGTACTTATCTGTTGTGGTAACCAAACACCATCGTGGTTGCCATCAAGTCCAAAGGGGGTGATTGTTGGAAATATGATGTAGAGTGTTGTCCTTGATGGCAACCCATTGAATGAAGATGAAGACATGCGACTATTGACATGTGTTGTCCTTGATGGCAATCCACCTGATGAAGATAGTCTTGACCTGATGAACTTGGTAAATGATGTAAATCTGATGTGATATGATGTTTGTTGACAATATGATGTTGAGTGTTGTCCTTGATTGTCCTTGAAAGTGTTTGTTGACAATATGATCTTTGAGTGTTGTCCTTGAAAGGCAACCCACTTAATGAAGATGATGACAACTTACTTGGTGAAGTTGTGCTTGTTAGAATATGTTCTTGATGAGCTAAATATGATGTATCTACAATGTATACAAAAGGCAGTGAAGAAAAGAAGTCATCATGTGCTAAATCTATGATGAAAAGAGTATGTCTCAAGGCATACACGGATATGTCTAGGGGAAGTCGCGTATGCACACGGGAAAGAACGTGAGAAAGTCGCGTATGGGCAAAAGCGCTCATAATGTATTGTTTTGGCTCATGGTATTATTGGGCTCATGGTATTGAAGGGCTCATGGTATCGTTTTGGCTCATGGTATTGAAGGGCTCATGGTATTGTTTTGGCTCATGGTATTGAAAAAGGGTAAATCTATATAAGGAGAAGAATTTCATTGTGCAAATTATATGTGTGGGAGAAAGATGTTTGAGCTTGAATGAATGCTTCTCTATGAAGTATATCTGCATGGAAAGGGTAAAGGGTTTGATCATAGATCTGAATCTATGATGCACCCATGAATAAATGATGAAGAAGGGGATCTAGATCTGAAATGTATCTATATTTTCTAGATCTGTTTATGGAAGGCTTAGATCTGAGATGAGGCGAATGTACGTACGGAAGTAAAGGGTTGAATGCGGCCGAGATATGCGATGCGGTTGAAGTATGTAGCTCGAAATGGTTGAGTATCTATCGCTAGCTCGTCGCGAGAGGAAGCGCGTATATACGCAGCTTCGCTGAAGAGAAAGCGCGTATGCGCAATGAAATTGGATCTATAATATGTACAGAAGTATACGCTGGAATATGTGAACAGAAGCGCGTATATACGCGACATCAGTAAAAGGAAAGCGCGTATGCAAACTAGGGTTCTTTGAAGCAAGGATGTGGGTATGAAATATCGATGCAATCAATTCTGCTTTGTGTTTTCAATTTCTTTACTCGATCTGTGTCGATAAGTATCTGTTGTTGGTGGTATGTTTGTGCTTAAAAAGTATGGAAAGGTTCTGATCACGATATGATGGCTTAGTGGCCTACATTATTGTTCTATTGAAGTTGTTGGATCCAGTGTGAAAATTGATGAAACGTGGTCCAAGGTGGTGCTGAGGGTTGTAGCCTTCAGTCAGGGGGTCGTAGCTCCCTTCCAGGTGAGGCTGGTAAACGAGATCGGGGGGTCGTAGCTCCCTTCCAGGTGAGGCTGGTAAACGAGATCGGGGGGTCATAGCTCCCTTCCAGGAGAGGCTGGTAAACGAGTCAGGGGGTTGGAGCTCCCTTCCAGGAGAGGCTGGTAAACGAGCGCAGGTGGGTGCCTGCGTGCTGGTAGAGTCTGCACCAGCACATATGTTGTAAAATGTTTTCTCTATAATAAAATATTGAAGGCTGAGCAACTGCAGCGGTGGTTTTCTCCCGACTTGGGTTTCCACCTAAAAATCCTGGTGTTCATGTGTGATGCTTTGTGTGATGGTTTATTCTGTTCTTACTGCACATGTTTACTGTTTATAGAACATCTAATGAATGAATGATGGAATGATATAAGTGAAGAACTAATGGCATAATTAAATCTCTGTGTATACGCGAGTTTTATGAAGGATATCCGCGTGTATACGCTAGTTGGCTTCAGCAAAGTAGCGTATGGGTTTTAAAGGAATGAAAAAGTAAAAAGTTTGAATATGAAGTAAATACTGATTCACCCCCCCCCCCTCTCAGTATTTTTCCCAACATATCTTTGAGCGCCAGCTTCCTTTGGTCGCTCTTACTCTGGAATAGATCCGTTAAAGCTTTCCACATTAAATATGGAGAAGCCTTTCCATGCAGGCTGGATACAATATGATCCTTGACGCCCTCCAACAGGATCCTTCGACATTTCGCCATCTTCTTTTGCCATGCTTCGACTTCAGCAGGATCAGTGGGCCTTTGGAAATCCGCATCCATGAACTCCTTCAGTCCATTATCTTCTAATACTGCCTCCATGCGATCCTTCCATGCAACATAATTCGAACTGCCTTCAAGAGCATATTCGAGTCGCAAACCGTTGAAAGACATTTTCAACACCAGCACCAAGAAAACAAAACTGCTGCAAAATTTCGAATTCCACCTCAAAGCTCAGCCGCTCTAGATCTATGAGAACAAATTATTTCTAGCACAGAGATTGACTGCAAGGGGAATTTACCAGACCTTTCACTTTCCGAAGAAAGATGAATCCGGAGGCTACCTGGCCTGCATGCAGACTCTGTCTACCGAAATAAGTTTGTAATCACTGTGATGATCAATCTCTGCTTCAATAGCTCTGATACCATGTAGAAATTTTATGAATAATGATTAATTATCCACCGAGACTATCCTGATCACATACAATTCGAATTTATATGCAACACATAATCTCTTCCACTCAGATCATCAAACATGCTGAAATAAAATCAAGCGATAACACATCAAATCATCATACACATTAACACAGTATGTATGGGGAAAGCTTATAGCTGAAAACCCCGCAGCTATTGTGTATATTATAATGGAGAAATCATGTAACAAACTCAGTACAATACTCCTCACAAGTACTCAGTACTTTCTCATACAGTTACTCACAATCTAGCTTTTTGAACAGGTTACTAGTTCAAAACTCACCGCCAATTGCCTTGCCTCTATTGCATGTTTCAATGCTATGGGATGGCCTCTTTATATAGATAAACCACCAGCCTGAATTGTGCAATCCTCATGGGCTTACTCCACCTATCTGTGTGTTGCAAATAGCAACAGTATAGTCACAACTGATAGCTAACTCCACCCTTTCATCTACCTCTTTCACTAATCTCCACTGAACTAATCATGCACTGTAGTGAACTGATGTGTTCTTGAGTTGAATAATGAGTTACTAATTAATGAATTAAATAATATTTAATTCACTCCACTCATAACTAATTGATTAGCTAGTTAAACTAATCTCAACCAGTTCAACTAAAATAAGCAGAACACAACTCCACTAGCTGTCTCATTAACTCCACCAAACTTCTGCCACTGAAGTCCTAACTGAAGTCAACCATGCATGTGCTCACCAAACCCTTGGGAATAGCGTAATTCCTCTGTCATATCCCACTCTACTGTTAGTGATAAACCTTAAACCTTGCGATTTGCGATCTGCGCTCGTGCGCGGTGCTGCCATGTGGATTCCCTTCAACACATCGCATCGTATAAAACTTACCTTATCGCAACCAACATAACATTCCTTGCGATATATTTGAAGTTACCTCCTATTTCTTGCAGTATGCGATGTTGTGCAGGGTTGACACATGTCCTTCCATTTCGCATCGCATAATATTTAACTTAACTTGCGGTCACCTTATTGCTATCCTTTAAGCGCTGCGATGTGCGATATGTGGGTGAGGTCCACGTCATTATTGCCTCGTCACCCTACCATGTCATTGCCATGTCATCATAAATACTTGCTGTCTATGATATTGGGGCCACGTCATCTGCCACGTCAGCATCTATACTTCATAGTTCACAACTTATAACTGTTTAACTTAGTGGTTAATTCTATTTCATGTGATGTGTGATATTGCGCTGTGTCGCCATGTGTCCCTTCTTCACTTCGCATCGTAGTTGATTTAAATTACCTTGCAACTCCTTAACACTTACCCACTATATTTTTCAATTTGCGCTTTTGATCTTCGACGATACTATCATCACCGCTGATCTGCCCAGATCTATGGTCCTCGTTGCTGCTTGCAATTCGATTGTATTTCTACCCCGCTTATCTTACGATGAATCATATCCGTCCATTTCTTGCCTTTGTTTTTGCGATCTAATCCCGGTCATCCGCTCGCCTTTGCATGGATCTTCTTCAGCTCTTCTGCCTACTTTGATCTCAGCCATCCATCTATTGCATTTGCTGTTGTGATCTAATCATGACAATCCATTCACCTCACTTTGAATTCTTCAAAGACTTCTCTGTCTTAGTCTATTTTCCATTTTTTTACACTGTCCCACTCTGTAACTTCGGTTTCTGCACGTTGTTCCTCCTGTGCTTGTCTTGGTTGCTTCTCTACTGAGTTGCTGCCTTTGGTGCCTTGCTGCATCTTTGCTGTCTTTGCTGCATTTGATGCCTCTGCTGCATTCATTTTTTTGCTGCCTCTACTGCATTCGTTTTTTTTCTGCCTCTGTTGCCTTGCTGCCTTTGGTGCCTTCTTAGCTGCATTCGCTGCCTCTTTGCTGCATTTACTTCCTCTACTTTAGGTTATACTTCTATCGATGCTCCTTTTCCTTTTTGCTGCACAATGCCTAATCTGCTCCTTTTCCTTATAACCGATGATTTTGGTGTTGCTCCTATCTGTATCTTTGCCATCAATGACAATATTTCCAACAAAATACACTACAACAAGTAGGACATGCTCCTCTTCCGGATCTAACATGGATGGCTCCTATACTTTTATATATTTTTTTAGGTTCTTATATTACTAGTGTGGTCCCTTATTATTGTTAGTGTCGCCCCCTTATTGTTATTGTTGTACCCCTGTAGTCCCCATATTGTTATTATTGTGCCCCATAAAACCACACTATTGTTATTTTTGTGCCCTTACATTATTATTGTTAGGTCAGCTAGGATTATATTGTGACCCCATGGACTCATATATATAGAAAGGAGGTTTTTTTAAACTTATCTCGCTCCCATTTGACCAACGCACCCTTGAATGTCATGAAGTGCTTTGCAGAGCACCCTTAAATAGAGGTAACTACATATGCAAAGTAATTAGTCCCTTGAGAGGCTACATTGGTGAGTTCATAGGTGATATAACATGTACTTCAAATCTTGGAAATCTTGCAATGGAAGTCATGGATGATTTTTTCTTGTTCTTTGTCTTAGGGCATGTAGCAACTGAAATGATAGGGGATGATAGACCCTATTTTATTGGTTCTGGGGATGATGTCCAGTTTAACTAGGTCATTGGGAATGGTGCCCAAATTGACCTATAACAATTGACCCCTAAAGCATGAAGTCAGAATAATAATAAAAATATTTTTTGAATGAGATGCTTTACATTGTGACGGGCTGGAACTGAAGCAGAGTGGTGACCTGCATCAATATTATAATACATTACATCATGATATATCCTCTTGATCACAAATTGCTGAGGGAAGGCATTCCCATGCTCAACACATAAACTATCTAATAACATGTACATAGTGTAGAAAGTCATCTACATTGGAATGTTTCCCAATATAGACATGCTTGCAGATATAGGCCAATGTTCGGATGACGATCTGTATGTAAGGTCACCATATAGATGATGTGTACAACAATCTTGAAATTGCAGCCTAGATGGCTAAAACTAGATCTGGAGTCTTCTTTTCTCGTTCACTTTATTGTTTGGGTAAAAGTATAGCCATGCAAATATATGATTTGTAGTTGAACATAGTAAGACATCATTTGATTACCAACTAATGATGTGAGCTATTAACAAACGCGAGAGACCCACCATTGATGTTAATGGCCCTCAAGGTATTGCAGTACATTTCGTAAGGCATGAATAGATGATTTGATGTCGAACACCAAAAAAAACCTTTCGGTCAAAATTATGGAAGCGAGGATCTTGTCGATGCTGTAACAAGCCTCATGCTACTGGAAGACGATGTTTCTAAGTGAACTTCATGGATGATGATTTGACGTCGACAGGAAGCCACTTTATTGTGAAATGAGAGTTACTGATTTCGGAGACAAAATATGACTTGATATAGCAATGTTCAGGGATTACTGTCATTAGAATGAATGTTTATGAGTATTGCAGAAGGATGAGTATTCAGTGGATGACTTATCTTGAACATATCATCGACACTGAGATGAGTTGGTAGCATTGATCCAAAACTGAATAGAAGGTATGATGAACCATAGGTATGAACGAACCGTCAAGAAGATTACCCAACCCAAACAGTCACGATGATGGAGTGAAGTGTCATCTTCAAGAGCGACCTGCTATTGTAAAAAGTTTTGTTCACTTTCCCAAAATTTCCCCAGTCATTTGTCGACCAGTACCTCTCTATTTTTTAACAAGATTGAGGAGGATAACATATGCTTGATCTATAATTCAACCCTTCGGGTGAATAATGTATCGATATTTAATAATTTAACAAGTCTAGCAACGAATGAGACTCGATTCTTGCCATGATAGACAAGCCCGTCGCTATTTTATGTTTTAACGATCCTAACGATAGTGAGAGCCTGGTTCTTTTTCATATTTAGAGAGTTTGAAAAAGAGGATGAAAGAAAACTCCATAAGTATTTCTTCATAAAGTTGTCGCTCAGATCCAAAAAAGAGTAAAATAATATCTGAGAGAACCTCCTAATCATGTTCGACAAAGGCATTCATTTTTCATAAATTATCTATCTCAGTCCGGAAAAGGGTTAAACTTATACTTAGTAGATATCAATTCATTTACTTTTATGAGCTCGAAAAGACAAGTGCTTGGAAATCTTTTCACATTATTGGAATATGAAAAGAGCTAAAAGAAGACTCCAGGGGTTCCTTTTTCACTGTTATTGAAGCTTGAAAAAGAGATAAAAGTGTGCTTCAAGTCATTTTTCATTTTTAACAAAGTTCAAAAAATAAGGATAAAAGTATGCTTTGTGGTCAAATCATTCTTGAAATAAATGCGCATGACAAATCTGCTCATTAGTTGCAAAAATTGTTCAGAACAACATCAAATGGATTAAAAAAACCTGTTTCATGATAAAAATTGAATAAAACCATAGTCACAACAATAAATATGATTTGAAAATAATAAAATGAATAATTAAAAGAGTTTTACTATTCATTTTTACCATTTGAAAGTTACCATTTGTATTTTGGAGCTTTGAACCTATTTTTGCCCCCGAACTTCAGCCGTTGATTATGATCAAATCTGTGGACGGTTTTCATCGCCATTTGTTCCATGTTGGTGCCATAAACCCTCTCTTTATTTCAGTAGTCATTTAATTCCATTTCACTGAAAATTTTTAGGGATTTTGGCCCCTTAGGGTAAATTATTTTTCCAAAGAGGGAAACGCACCCTTGAGCATCAAAAATTGCATTGTGGAGCACCTAAAATGAAGCCTAGGCCCTAGGTGCATATGCAACGCACTGCCTATTGTTCAAGACTGCGTTGGGCACAATTCACATTCTTGATTCTTGCATTGTACCCAAAATTTGCCTATTTTTTTTCATAAAAATGAGTCTAATGAGTCTTATGGTTATGTTTCAGGGATTCATAAGACTAGAATGATGATTAATTGGAGAGAAAGAGAGCATGAAGAATAAAATATGATTGCCCTTAATGATCTGGGTATTGTAAGAGCCCTAAGAGATTGTGTGTTATTAAAGTACTTCTGCATATTAGGTATGAGGAAAAAATTAGAACTTTTGGAGTTCTTGTTTCGTGAATTGGATCTAGAAATTGAGGAATTTCACATTAGGAACAAAGTGGTTCCTATTATAGTGGAGGATGTGTATTTTCTGACTGGCTTGTCGAGGAGAGGCTTACCCATTTCTCTCTCAAGGTCTGCTCTAAGAGGAGAGATGGTGAGAGACTATGTTTTGCAGTATTTTTATCTAGGGGCATATCCAAGCAAGGATGGGAAAATAAACATCCGCGACGTTCATGATTTTCCTTTGAGAACCATTCTATTCATGATCGTAGATATTTCCGGCACCGTTACACTACATGTAGTGAATAGATCTTTTATGCAGTATGTGCCAGAGTGCATGGAGCCAATAGTTTTTGACTGGTCTAAAATTGTACTTTCTCAAATAAAAGAAAAACTAAGAAAGGAAAAGGCAGGAAGGAAGAAAAACCTCAGTTATGGTTCGATCCTCATTTCAAAAGCCTTAGAGAGGATTCCACTGATGCAGCCTCAACATGTGACACTAGGCGTGTCTAACCCTAGAGATCCGAGGATGCAGAGATGGGTAGAACTGATGGCTAGGCATGTAGGCCAATCATCCATCGTGTTATCGACTGCATTCTTCACCTAGTTCAGGTTATAGGTTATCGCCATCGATGAGTATGCATATGCAGGCATCGATTTCCGAGGAGATCCAGACTTAGCTTTACTTGAAGGCGCTCAGTGGGGTGCAATAGGTAAGAATTTTTTGACCGTTTTTTAAATTTTTCTAAGGTTTATATAGCGTTTTTGTATTTTGATGTTTTCCCAAGACTAAACTAAAGTTTTAATGTAATGTAGATGTTGGTCTAGTTCAACTGGTGGAGGAACCAGAGCATGGAGCAAATGAGCCAACAGAGAGGGTTGTTGGGAGAGCAGTCCTTCAGGATTTAGAAATGGTTGACACTCTGTCTGAGCTTCAGTAGCACACAGAGGGGTTGACCTTCAGGATTATGGATTGCTGGATCGAAGAGTTACCCATGCGAATGCAGCGCCACACTATAAGCATTCCTAACTGCTAGATGCAGTTAGTACATAGGATAGCTAGATCAATAACATGTTACCATGAGCATCACTAGTTTATTTTTGACATGTTGCATAAATTTTTGAGGTCAGATGACCAATGTGTCTTGGGCACAAATTTTTGTAAAAACCTATAACTATCTATCTATTTGATTTCAGTGTTTTCCTATGTTTATTGTGTAATCCTATTCAATTATGTGAATGCATCTTTACATGTGTTGCAATTTTCTGTCTATAACATGATTAGCTAAAGAATCAATCAATGTGTTCAAGTTTATGAAAATGTGTTGATATTGAATAAAATCAAAGTGTCTTTCCAAAATTCGAACTCTTAGGAACAAACAATGCAGTGTTGGATTTCTAATAGTATAAACACTAGTAAGTTGTAATACCACAAGTTGTGAGTCTAACCTTATGATGATGTGGTCAATACCAAATGGAATGGCATAAGAGAGAATTTTGACCAATGCACTATACTCAGTGATATTGTTTGTTGATCTACCGATACAAATCCCTTAAAAACTCACTAATTCGTTGTTCAGAGCGAAAATGACCCATGCTGCAGAGGATAGATTCTGCATACTGCGACTAGCACCATCAGCATATCCAACAAGTGGTTCCAAAGATTCAGGCATCTGCGATGAAATGTAAAGTGGATTACTAACGTCAAGAAAACTATAAAAAATAAACTAAGACAGTGAATGTAAATCAACAACATATATATAAAATATAATACAAAAAATTACTACTCTCATGATTAAGCATAGTAACGTTTCAAATAAAACCCATTTTGGGCCTGCACCAAAAAAATTCCATCATAAGCCACCAAATCGTAGGCGCCCTTAGCAAGAACCCTTTTGAAAATATAGGGACCATGCCATAATGGCTCAAATTTCCATGTACCTATTACATCAACTTCTTGATCATAAAGAAGGACCAAGTCACCCTCTGAGAAAATGCGAGGCTGGACATTTTTATCGTATTGCACCTTTATACATCTCTTATGTGCTTCGTTGACCAATTGGGCTTCACGACACGTTTCATCAAGATGGATGAGGTTAAAAAGATGCACTTGTTCATCTGAGGTCTCAGGTAACAAGTCGATTGTGAGTTTTAATGACGATATTTCACATTGGATTGTCAAGATAGCTTCCGGACCATACACTAATTGAAAGGGAGTAAATCCGGTTGCGTTTCTCACTGAGGTTCGGTACGCCCACAAGGCTGAGTACAGGATCAAATGTTAGTTTCTTTTACGAACTCCTATCATTCGTTGAAGCATACATTTATAAATCTTGTTGAGAGATTCAATTTGCCCATTTTATTGTGGATAATAAGGAGTAGAATTATCATGTGACAATCCTAACTTGGCAGTCAATTCAGTCATTATGTGGTTGCAAAAATTCTTCCCATGATCTATGACTATATTGGACCCCAAAACGGCAATGACATGATTAAAGAAAATAATGCGGTTGTTTGTCCTTTGTTGTTGAATGTAGGCATCGCTTCGACCCACTTGGTAAATTAGTTTACTGCAACAATAATATAACCATGCCCCTAGACGAACGAGGGTTACAGGTCATGAAGTCAACGCCCCATTTCAAAAATGGTCCTACAGAGACAACAGGATGCATTGGAGTTGGTGGTTTGCAGATTTTACGATCAAATATCTAGCACGCACGAAAACTTCTGACTGCAAGGATGTAGTCGCGAAATATGGTAGGCCAAAAGTAACTGGTGCAGAGTATCTTCTATGTGATAGCGTATCCCGAAAAGTGTCCACCTTAAGCCCCAACATGACAATCATTTAAAACCTTTTTGGCCTCCTCATGAGTGAGGCACCTTCTTAAAATTGTACCGACACAACGGCGATAAAGTGTATCACCAACAATCAGATAATATTTGGCTTGGTATTGAATATGTCGCTGGTCAGAGCAAGAGGTATGAAGTCAAGAAGTCTGGGTTTGGAGATAAATGATAAAATCCCCATACCAAGGATCAGATGATCCGATCAGAAATAGAGACTTGTCAGGAATAGAGGGTTCCGACATAGTAGCAGTACTATTAGAGGGAAGGTCACAAAGAAGCTCAGCCAAAACTAAAGACTTCTTATGACTTGGATTTGAAGAATTCCAAATAAAATTCCTGCAAAATGACAATCCATTTTGAATACTTGCCCCCTAGTAATTGATGTGATAATATATAAGTCATGGGGTTGCAATCCAAAATGACAATGGTTTTCTGGAATAGGATATAGTGGCGAAATCTTTGGACAGCTTGAGCAGCTGCCAATGCAAGCTTTTCTACGTACAAATACTTCACTTCTGTATCATTGAGATTACGAATCAAATAATAGATTGAATGTTCTATCCCATTTTCTACTTGGACCAATACCATAGAAATGGTCGTATCAGCCCAACGATATATAAGAAATAATCACTCTAATAATTGGGGGTTACATTAATGATACCCCGACAAGATTATCCTTGACAACATCAAAAGAATCTTATGCAACTTGGTCCCAATGGAAGGGAATCCCATTTTTCAAGAGCCGAGTAAATCCTTTAGCCATTTCGGCATAGTTGGGTATGAACCTCCTTAGGAAGTTAGCCTTTCCTTGAACTTTTTGTAACTGAAGTAAATTTGATGGCACAGGAAAATCAAGAATGGCCTGGACCTTCAATGGGTTTATTTGAATTCCTTCTTTTGAGAAGACGAACCCTAGCAAACAACTAGAACCAATACAAAACACAGATTTATGTGGATTGAGGCATATTTTGTAGTACCGATAGGGTAAAAAGATAACTCTCAAATTCATCGAGTGATTAGTCCGATTACATGAATGCGCGGGTAAATCATCTAGATAGGGTTGAACTATGTGCTTTATATCATTGAAAGCATAATCCATTGCTCTCTAAAAAGTTTCCCCAACATTATTTAAACCAAACGAGAGTTTCCTATAAGCGAATGTGCCCCAATACAGATGAATGTTGTCTTATTTTGATCCTCTAGGAAGATATTGATTTGATTATAGCCGGAAAATCCATCCATGAATGAAAATATTTTTCATCTAGCACAATCATCAATAATCTGGTCGATAAAGGGAGTAGAATAGTTTTCTTTTGGACAAGCAATATTGACATCCCGATAAATGATGCACACTATGATGGTTCCTTATTTTTTCATGACAAGCATGATGTTGGAAACCCACTCAGTTAGTGGAACAGGGTAAATAAAACCAACATACAAAATTTTTTCAAATTTAATTTAATGGCAACAACCTTATTCGGATGAATAGGACGAAGGCGTTGACGTACCAGTTCGACATTAGGGTACATATTAATAGTGTGTTCAACAATACTAGTATCGATGCCTGGAATTTCCTCGTAAGACCAAAAAAATACATCATGAAATTCATGAAATAGAGAGCGATACGTTTCGAGTTCTGATGGAGAACAACACACGCCGACATGAATGTTTTCTACAATTCCAGGTTTGGTCGAAATATCGATAGAAATGGTTTCTTAAATATTTGATAGATTTCGCTTGGAATCAATTGCATTAATAGGAAAAGAATTCTAAAAGAAATTTTTGATTGATGGGTGATATAGTTCACTCATATTATTTTCTTCATAATCAGGAAGGTGGGAACGATGATGATAATCTTCCCATGGTTCTCCTTTTGACATCATGGTTTCCAAAATATTCTCATCTGTCAATAAAGTTGAGGAAAAAGGATCAGATGGAGTACCAAAATATAAGGAATGATCAACCCAAACAACCGACAACAATGATTTTG
The DNA here is from genome assembly GCA_034641835.2 of Pinus albicaulis. Taxonomy (NCBI): domain Eukaryota; kingdom Viridiplantae; phylum Streptophyta; class Pinopsida; order Pinales; family Pinaceae; genus Pinus; species Pinus albicaulis. The sequence continues at coordinate 7,723 of JAXQQM020074571.1, read as the reverse complement.
GATTCGCCACCCAAGCCAGATAGATTTATTTCTATGCCAACTTAATAGGGCTGGGCGACAAAAACTCATCCAACGTAACAATTTAAGAATCACCCGTACTCTTCCTTAAGCTAGATGGAGTGGAAGAGATCATGTAGTAGGTCTCTATACTTGCAATTTCTACCGACGTCACAGGCGGCCGTAATGCAAAGGTTCCCATGAGAGTGGAATCCTTTAAGAGTCCTACACCAATGTTTTGAAGTGTGAGTTGGGGTACGTGAACTAATGGAACACTTCCAGTTACCGGGGAACTAGAGAAAAAGAAGGATAGTTGATTGATGACTGTGATAACACCTTTATGTCGAAAGGCAATCATTCTAAAATATGTAGAAACAATTGCAGTCATAGCATATACCCATGGCCTTCCAAGTATAATATTGTAGTTAAGGGGGGTCCGTTAACGACCTCAACTTCAACATTCACTGTTTTTCCCCCTAGTTCAACATGTAGGTTATTGATAATACCACAAGGCTTATATGTGCATCCGTCAAAAGCCTTCAACATCGTTGATCATTGTGATAAGCTCAGTGAGCCAAGTGACTTCCAACAGTTTAGAGACATAATGCACGTAGATTCTCCCTCATCAATAATAGTACGATGAACAAGGTGATTGAGAAAATTTACTTGAATGGAGAATGCCAATTCTACTAGTAATTGCGGCGCATATCCCATATGATTAAAGATTAAGAGATTAGAATCAGTGATATCAGTTCCACCAATTTCCAACAACAAAGCCTATTTCTGGGAGGGATAATTTCGTAATACCTAAAGAGCTGACATAACTGAAGGGGATTGAGCCAAATCTTTGATTGTATTATAATTTTGAGCAGCTCTTGCTCGAGGATTATATGTCGATTTATGAATGACTCACTTTGGTGGCTTGATTATCAATTTAGGAAGAGCAGGTGGTGTTATCGATTCCATAGACGAGTTCGTGGTTGAGGTAGTAGGTTGATCAGTGGCTTGAATACCATAATATTTATTATGCGTTGAAACCAAAATATCTATCGATGCCTTTGTGACAGATAGCGTAAGCACTTAGGAACTAGAAGCTAGATCCGTAGAAACCTAATTTGTGTCCAGATTTGGAAATGGGTTTGTCAATGCAGCCGACGCATGTGAAGTCTTAACCATTTTTTAGACTTCAATGCAGTGAGGAAAATATTGAATTTTTTTTTGCTCATTACAGATTATGCATGGATAACGAGGTTTCCTATTTCTAGACGATTGATCAGATGATCTTTCTTTCGAGGTAAAAGTTTGCTTTTTCTTTGATTTCCCTTTTTTCTTACTTCCGGGTTGCTTGTCACTTTTTCCTTTGTAAAATGACACGACATTAATTTCGAAAGAAGCTGCAGGATCAGATGCAGTAGTATTATGTGTGTTTGCAGTACTGATCATACCGTATTCAACATGAGAGTCCTTTGATGGAGGAGGAACAATAAAATTACATCGCTGTGCGTTGGGAATTTTCTTGTAGAGCATGCCATATTGAGTATAAATAAAGTTTAAATATTGGGCATGAGAAATAACTTGCTATTCAGTGACAACACCACCCTTAGCCACATCCTCAGTTATAGATGGTAACAGGGACTTAATGAACCACTCAGCAAGGAGTTGATCAGGAACAAATGTCTTAACCATTCTACGATGACAACGCCACTCATGAATATGATAAGAAATGTGAGTAGCATTAGTCTATTTAAAATTAGTCAAGAGTTATGTTCCAGTTTCATATCATATGGGTAACTGGAAGTGAGTCAAAAATAAAGTAGCTAGGGAAGTGAAATTTTCGAAAGAATCTCTAGGTAACTCAATGTACCATTTTTCAGCCGGACCAGTGAGAATACGCTGAAAAAGACATAGTCGAACAGAGTCATAATTCAGGGAGTTTGATGAACACCACAAATGATAAGTCATAACATGAGTCGATGGGTCTTCCCCAGGGTTTCCATTGAACTTAGGAATATCCGAGGGTAATTTATGAGGTATCACCGGCCACCAAGGAGCATATTTGATTCGATCATTGGTGAGCTGATTTAAATCTGGTAACTCTAAAGTTGCAACAAAGGGAAACTGTTGATTGAAGTCAGGTTGAGCATAGCCAGGGTATGATGGAATTGGTTGGGAAATATGCCTTTGAGCATTAGCATAAGGAATCTATTGCTGGTAACCGAGATAAGGGTTGTTTTGATAGGAAAACACTTGAGGATTCTGTTGACAAAAACCTGGGTACGATACTTGTTGAAATGAAGGTTGAGGCATTTGTGCCTGTGGCTACCAAGGGGTGTTTCCACCAATGTTATAACCGAAATTAGAATAATTTGGATTCATTTGAGGATAGGTATAACCTAGTTGCAGCTGTGACATCCCATAATATGGTAATCCAGCTTGTGAATAAATGATTCTCGGTACCGGTTGTTGTTTTAAATTAGCTAAAGGAGTTGGAGTCTGAGGGCCTAATAATTGAGGGTATTGAGTTGAAGGACCCACCTGAAATGGTTATTGTACAATAGTTTGAGTCTACAATAGGGGTAAAGATGTATTAACAAGTGGAATTGATGTGGGTGAAATAGGTTTAATGGGTTGATACGAGTGTACAACCGTTTGTGGTTGGATAGGCAGAGTGGGATGCCATTGACAAAAATTCATTTTGACATTGGGTTGACCAAAAAACGACGGAGTACTGTCAAATTGGGTGACCATAGGTTGCCCCCCAACATGAGGAGTATAATAAGATGGAAAATATTGTTCTCCAAATGTAGGGAGTCCATTTTAAATTGTACTAGATGGAATAGACCTAGATGGACCAACTTGATATTGCCCTGATGATGGATATAAAGGATCAATTTTTTCAGTACTCACTATAGGTTTACTAGTTATAATACCAGATGATGACATTTGTGAAGTCCATGGGTTTGAAGATGCACCAAAGAAAATTCCAGATAAATATTTATAACCTGATGGGACCATAGGGCCTCCATGTAAATATGGCTCTAATGAAGTTGTGAACATCGGTGGGGTAGCGAGAGCAGGTGTTGACGCAATTGGAATAGATGATCCAACCGAAGATGTTGGTTTAGGCATGGTTACTTGACCAAATGTATACCCTTTGAATTGACGAGAATTTGAATAGGAACAGGATCAACAAAAGTAGAGGGTGGTGATTGAGGAAAATACTCGCACAGGTAAAGATCCTCCCCAAAATGGGTTGGAGTTAAAGGTGTTTCATCTTGTGGGATTTATTCAATCGAAATTAATCTAGGTGGAAGGATTTCACCGTCAGGCCCAAAATATATTTCAGGAGGTTGAATATGCGATATGGGAGACTCAATGGCTACAATAGATTGTGGGGTGACTAATAAAGGAAAAAAATTTTGTCATTCAACTTCGAGATGCATATGTTCTAGAAAAAAAGAGACAGGATCTGGATCAACTTCCAATTGAACAACGTCGGTTTCAGGAGGTATGGTCTCACTGATTGGATGGATCGTGACCACAGGTAGCTGCAAGGACTCTGTCTCGAAAACAGTAGATGAACCAGGATTTGTAGAAACAACTTGTGCCGACTCTGGTATATGTGAAGATGATGCTTCACCAGAGGTACTGATGGTAATGGTTTCAGTAGAGTGATGTTGCCTTCGCCGACCAGAAGTGACTTCTAGTGGTAAAGGTGGTTTCAATGCAAGTCTATGCGAATGATAGGGAAAGGGATTTTATCCTTCCACGATGATTGATTTATTTTTTGACCAAAAACAAATAATAAAAATAAAAGGGTAATCCTAGGAAAAAGGTTTACCAAGAAACTGTGAACTGCAAAATACCTCCTGGCGAACCAAGAAGTACGGGCAGGCAATCTCCCTGAATGTTGTGTTCGGTGTATCACAGTTTACAAGGCGACCAACTCGGTTCAATATGGATGGATAACAACCTAAGGTTGTCCTCCCAAATATACCTAAAGGTACATGGAGGCCCAAGTCCATATTAGTGTTGTCTAATGCGAAACCACATAGTGAGAGCACCCCTTTATACTTTTCACACTATAACACCACCCGATATACCAGAAGGTACATGGAAGAGCTATAATATACTTACATATGTGGAGTGAGGTATCACACTTGGAATGTATCACAGAAAATTAATGACAACTGCTATTTTTTACGATGCCGAAACACGTCTCTAGCCTAGACCTTCTAAATGTTATCATTATGGTTCCAATGCTTTTTTAAGTAATTGATGTAAATTTTAAGTTGATCTTGTTTATCAATTTGCCTTTCAAGGTTCACCGTGATGATGTGATGGAAATTCCTAAAATGAAAACTAAAATGATAAGAAAAATTTTCAATTTTAGCTTTTTCAATGAAAATCTTACCTACTAAAGGGAAAGAGAAATCAATTTTGAGAGCAAACAACAAAGAGAAAAAACTAATATGCAGCTTTCCTAATTTTTTCCTATGCAAAAAACACAATCCACTACATGCAAATGGAAGTTTTTCTTTTCAGTGCCCTTAATGTGAATGCAAAAAGGAAAGTATATGCATCAAATCAACAAAAAACAAATGCTTTCTTCTTTTGGAACTACAATTTTTCCTAGAAGAAGCGAAGAATTTAACGACAATTTCCTTTACAAAAACAAATGGATCTAATGAGGAAATAAAACTACTTTGAATTTGATTTTTCAATGATAAAGAAAAACACTTAAAGAGACATTTAACAAACTTAATTTTCAAATGAGGAAGATTCAGGCAAATTCACTGGTCTCTATGAGGTATCAGACAATTAAAAATACAACAAAAAAAAGGCTGAATGTGATGGCAATGAAAAATTCAAAGGGAATTTGGTTGGCTTAGGGGGAAACACAATCTCTAAGGGGAGAAAATGTGTTGTAAAGCACCCCTGAGTGGGAGACAATGCTATGCAAAGCACTGTGTCTTAACCAACAATGCGTTGGGCACAACATAGAACAAAATTCAAGCTACTAAACACACTTCTAATGCAATTATTTGTTTCAAAATCATTATAATTGAGAGTAGATTCTACTAGGTGGATAAGCAAAGGCAAAACACACCAAGGATGAAGGGAAACTCCCCAGTGGAGTCGCCAATTTTTTATGCGGAATTATGAATTACAAATAAAACACATTCCCTAAATGTGGTGCTATGCATTTAGAACAAGAGATCAAAGAATTTCCAGACACTTTTCCTAAGAGTAAATAGACACACAAAAAGATGGAGAAACTTACTTGGGGTCTAAGCGCTTCCTATTCTCCTTCTGTCACTCTTGTTGTAGCTTCCAATCCAACTTTGATCACCATACTAGTTCCTGCAAGTATAAACACTAAACAACAAAGAAATTGAAATATATAGATGGATATTTATCTTAATCAGTTAAATCAATGAAACATGAAACATATACATCAGCTAAGCATCCATGATATGAAAGATAGAAACATATACAGATACATATGTGGGAAAATGAGCAACAATATTTATTAACGGATAGAAGGGGGAGGTTACAATCAATGATTGATTTGATGTCACCAACTACAACATTCATCCCAGCCCCATCACAATAAACATCTCACCAACATCATATCATTCTAATCACCCTCAATTTAGAATTAAACAACATTTCTTTACCAAATCTCTTCCTTCTCAAGCACTAGGATATGTGCTCAATTTATAGAGCAGCTGAAGGTAGTTTCTCAATAAATGACTTTCTAATAATAGGGAAGACATGTTCCCAAGCTCAGAGGTGTTAGATGGACACACGGATTCGAAGTTTGACACATATGGACTCTTCTAGAAGGCACTGGCCATGTGGAGATTCCAGAACAATGAGAATTTTGTTCCCATTTGAACAACACACTCTTGAATGTCGGGAAGTATTTTGCAGAGTACCCTTGAATGGAGGTAACTGCATATGAAAAGCAGTTAGTCCCTTGAGAGGTTGCGTTGGTGAGCTCATAGGTGATATAACATGTACTTCAAATCTTGGAAACCTTGCAATGGAAGTCATGGATGATTTTTTCTTGTTCTTTGTCTTAGGGCATGTAGCAACTGGAATTATAAGGGATGATAGACCCTATTTCATTGGTTCTGGAGACGATGTCCAGTTTAACCAAGTCATTGGGAATGATGCCCAAATTGACCTATAACAGATACTACAGATGGAGGAATATTTTTATCTCCATAATGTGAAAAACACACAAAAGGTACTCATTACAACTTTACATTTAGAACAAAATACATTTGTATGGTATCGATAGCTTTACACATTATGAGGATACAACGAGCAACACCTTCTTTAGCCAATTGATAAATATCAAACAAAAGGGTTCAATGGTGGAGCACATTGAGGACTTCCAAAAATTGAATATAAGGGTACTTATATTCCAAAGAAACACAGGATTGATGTCTTCATAGGGGCTTTAAAGGATAACATCCAACATGAGGTTCACCTTTGGGAACCTGATTCATTGGAGAAGGCATTCAGGTTGGAAAGAAAAATTAAAAGTAAAATTATGGCGACAAGGAAGCCTACCCCCCACATCTATAAATATGGAAGTGTTGCTACTCCTAGACTTCCACAACCTACAAGGTTGACACCACGACAACTGGAAGAAAAAAGATAAAAATGGATTTGCTACAGTTGTGATAGAAAATACACTAAAGGTCATAAGTGTGATGAGAAGAAATTATTTTACATAGATTGTGAAGAGGAGGAAGAAAGTGAACAAGAAAATTCAAAAGAAGAGGATACACACCAGGAACCAACCCTAGAGAAAGAAGAAATGAGTCCAACCATATTATGTAATGCATTGGCAGGAATTACCACTCCTCAAAATCTCAAGATAGAAGGACATATCAAGAAGAAAAAAGTAATAGTGTGATTGATTTAGGTAGTACCCATAATTTTATTCATTGTAAGGTAGCCAAGGAATTGAATTGCTTCATATACCCAACACGAGAGTGTCAAGTGATTGTTGCAAATGGAGGGACTATAAATTTCTTTGGAAGATCCCATAATATCAAGCTAACCATGGGGGAATATGTATTGAATAGCCCAATGTTTTCCATTCCAATGGAAGGTGTTGATGTTGTACTAGGAGTACAATGGTTACAATCTTTGGGGACGATAGCTTTTAATTTTCAAGAACTTTTCTTGAATTTTTTTCGAAAGGAAAGGAAGTTGAATTACATGGTATCACAGGGAAGCCAGGAAAGATAATAAGCTCTAATGTCATTTTTGTAGTGTTTTTGGTGCACGTATGTACGAAATCACACCAACTTAAGGGGTGTGGTCTACCCACTTAAGTTATTGGTAATAGGCAGAAAATAAGTGGAGTCAAGCAAGTTAGTGGAACAAGCTAGAATCAATAAGCATACTAGATAGAGAAATAGCATGCATATGTAAACTAAAACTAAACTAAAAACTAAAAAAATAAAGATGAGCTCTTAAAAGAGTCAAATGAAAACAATAATATGGACGGTGGCTCTAGGCCCCTTTCTATTGAGCACTGGTAGTAATAAGAGTGAAACTTTACCCTCTTTCCAAAGGGTCCCTAGACAGTGGTTCTAGGTCTCGATGTAAGGATGTTTTTATCCCAAGCTTGCCTCGGTGCAGTCTCCCTCTCTCTCTACTGTGTTGGACTGAACTTTTTGGTTGGCCAACAATTGAGTCC
>JAXQQM020073650.1:0-119141 GCA_034641835.2 Pinus albicaulis | reverse complement strand
TCAAGAGGGATGATGGCTGGAAATTGACTCGCTCTATATGATTCCTCCTCCTCTAGCTTGGGTTTTAATTGCTTTAGGCCTGAGTTTATTTCCTGGTTTTGTTTCTCTTCTTTTGTTCCTTCTTTTTCGTATTTCTTCCTTTCTTTCAAAATATGTAGTTTTATTTTTCTTCTTTTTCTTATTTCTTCCTTTCTTTAATAATATCCCCTGGTTATCATTAATATTATTTATCCATCTTTAAACCTATAACTACATCTTTACATCTTCTTCAACATATCTAAATACATCAGAAGGGAATTGAACCTGTGATAAGTGCCATAACAGTTGGCCTCATCACCATTTAACCAAGACCCCACAGAGTATTATAATATTTTCATATATATTTCTAACTTTATTAATTTATAAAATATTTGATCTTATTTTATACTTTATTCTTTCCATTAATTTATATGGTTAAATTATGTATTCCTCTAATAACCCCCTTTTAATTTTTATGACTTATTATATGATATAGATAATAATTTTTTTTATCTTTTTATTATTATTATTATAAATCTTATTAATTAAAATATTTATAAATAAAAAAAATTGTATTCTTAGGTATTTTTATTTATTAACCTATTTAATAAATATTTCCTAATAACCAATTTTAATATTGATTAGCTTTTTCACATTGTCATGAACCATATTAACTAGTTTCAAAGTCAACCAAAAATTAATCCAAAAAACATTTATCTAAATTCATCTATTTTAAAATAAACATTTATTGTTTTTCAAAAATTTCAATAATATTTCAATAATAAGAAATCAGTGAATTACTAAAATATGAAATCTTTATCCCCGAACAAAATATATTCCGTACTTGTTATGGGTTATAAAAATATTTCCACTTTCAATCAAATACCAATTATTCTCTCCTATTTTTGGAAAAAAAGACATTATCTTTTTGCCCAAGACAAGATTCCACACTCTTGCGGTGAACATTTGAAGTATTTCCACGTTCTCCATAAATCGTTATCCGCATAACAATATTCCACGTGAAAGTGCCCAACACCGACATATAAATCTTTCCGCTCTTTTCCGACACTCGACGTCTTTCCATTTTTCAAACGCCGTGAAGAATAACTTTTGAGAATAAATTAATTAGAAACCAAGCGCTAAATTGTGTACCACTTGCTTTTCCATCATTTTCATGCACTGTCCATTTTCAGAAATCATCTTTATCAGAAATGACTCTTTCGGATTTTTAATTCGTAATGAATAATAACCAGAAAACACTTTAATAATTGATTTTATTAAAAATATATATATTTTTAATTAATTTTAATAAAATATTAGCCAAAGTAATATTTAGATGCTTTATAGTTCAAAGAGATGTTGCAGTCAAACATCTGATTAGGTTTTAGATTAGGTGATGTCGGGAGAAAATATAATAATTAAAAAATAGAATGTTGATTTAGTTAAAAAAATTAAAAGTAAAAAAATACAAAAATTAATTTAATTTGTTATAGTGTAATTTTATATTTATTAAAAAAATTATAAATTTTTAATCATTTATATATATTATTTTGTTCAGGGTAATTTATGGATAGTATATTTATGGAAAATTTAGGTAGATCAATTGGAAAGATATATTTGTCACTCAAACTAGCAATGGCATTACCCCAAAGGGGTGGAGGAGGAGATTTGACCCGGTCACCACTCCCATAAACCATGTACTATATTACTTTAAAATAATAATAATAATAATGAACCATAACATTTCAAAATTTTCTATTTATATTTAATTTATAGATATACAAAAATATATATGAGAAAAATATATAAAATATAAGTAATAGTTATAAATTATAAATTCATTTTACTATACAATATTCATATTTTTTATTTTCAAAATTTAATATTTAAATGTAATTAATAAAAATTCCCTCTCAAAAGAACTCCCCCACTTGCCACTTTGCACTATTGTTCACTGTGAGATTCATTGTTAGACAATTGAACAATGGTCTCTAGTGGGATTAAAGAATTAATTATTAATTAAAAAACAATTGTTAATTAATAAAATAGTTATAATATTTAACACAACACTGCAAAGCCCCTCCTTTGCGTGAATTTTTGGCTTTGCAACATCGAGGAAGTGCAACTAAGGAACGATAACTGCAGCAAGCCCCCTCTCTCACATGCGAGTTCCCCTACATCTAATATAATTTTTTGGATCATTTTCATTCTCTTTTGCATATTAATCAACAATGTGGGTTTTTAATACTATCACATTCATAGGAAAAAGAAAAATCTCTCAATAGAACAAACTGAGACTGACTGTAAGAATGATTTCACCATAGTATAAAAGGAGGGAGTGGAAGGGTGACATGAGGGAAGTACGGTGATGGATGTTTGAAGTGCAAAACGCCGATTTCATCCAAAATTGACTGACTAAAGGGATTTTATTTGGATCTTGGAGTGGGCGGGGGTCGATCCATGGGAAAAAATTATTTTCTGGTAAGAATTTTAACATCTTCTCGTTAATGGTATTGTAGTCTTCACTCGGATTTCATTTGAAATGGAGCGAGACAATTCAAAATTTGTAGAAACAAGAGGTGAATTGGGTTCCCTTCTTATTGGAAGATATGGAAGAGTGCTGAAAGACGTCGTTCCTATGAATAATGTGGGTACTGTTATCGCTCCTCAGTTTCCCAAGGCTAAGAAAGGAGACCAAAGGAGGTAACCTTAGACCACTTTCGACTTGGTAGCTAGCCCTACCAAATTAGAGAGGGCTCTCTCTGCAATCTCACAGCCAATGAAGTGACTGGAGAGAAAAAAAGATGTTAGGCTAGATATTCAACTCAGTAGGGTTTGATTTTAGAGTTTTGTTGGATAAGAGCTCTAAAACTAGGAACTAGATCAAACATCTCTAAAGGTCAGCTGCAGACATAACATGGGGCAAGGTAGATCTAATCAATGGCTCAAAAAGGTTTGTCGTTGTAGTAATGGTGAGGAAGATATAACATAGATTAAGTGAGCAAGAGCATGAATTCACTTATGAAATAAAAACACTTAAATTCTTATCTTGAACAAAAACAAAGCATACATGTGATGGTTTCTGTTTTAAACCTTAGAAGATAAAGCATAAGAAGCATGTAAATGGTAGCTAGATAGATCTAATCATCAAATATAAATAAAATAATGGAAAAACAGAGCCACAAACCACAACACAAGAATCCCATGAAAATAGTTGCAACAATTTGTTGTATTTTTGAAAAATAGGTAAGTACACAAGTCTAAGTCAGAGCCACAAGTATCCAACCCTTCATTTCACTTCAATCAAGCTACATATAGATGAAAAACTACATTCCACCTCTCAGGGGTCAAATCCATCATCATAGGAATTGTTTACATCAAAATCTCTAGCCATACCTAAAACTAGGAAGTTTAGAAACCAAATCCATGTTTAGACTTAACAGACTTAGTTTGAATTTACAAGCATTGATTACCATCAAATTGACATGAAATTTTTGTTTACCATCACTATGACATTTAATTACATCATGTAAACTCTTAGGAAGACAAATTACATCAAGAGAAGTTGACTTTAACCAAGAAAAACTCGAAATTTGGCATTCCCATAGAAGCGCAACGAAATACATAGAAACACAATGTGGTCTAGCAGAAGCGCAGCATGGTCTTTGAGGATATGTTTTGGTGGTTTGGCTTTGATGTCTGAGTTGAACTGATGGTTGGTGAAGATATTTTTGGATGTGTAGAAGGCCTCTAAAGCTTTGAACCTACACAACCCACCTTTAAGGCACCTAAAAATCCAATCTCCCAAGGCTACACCAGAAACGCAGTGTGGGGTCCAAAATAGTGGCAGAAACATCAAGAACTGCTAGTTTTTGTCCTTTTTATTGAAATTGGTGAGTTGAAATGAAAATCCAAGTACATATCTGTTATTTAGAGGTCAAAATATATCCACACATGCGTGTCATTCCTCATTTGGATTCTCATAGAAGAAGCACAACATGGGCACACTGTGCTTCTGTGCATCAAAAATTTCTAGAATTACAAAAAACTGAAAATTTGTCAACAATTTCCCAAAATTTGTTCAAAATTATTTCTTTTTCATTTTTCAGTGACGGCCTAGACAACTAGAGATGAATCAACAAGAAAATAAATATTATCTCTATTTTTAATCTTGATTAGGGTTTTCTTAAACCTTATTTTCATGTTCCTAACCCTAATTTTGCAAATTAAGTTCCTGGTGAAATAATGTCTTGCCATGTGTCTCTGAAGGTTTGTATCTATGTTGGCCTTCTTTAGAAGCTTCTCTAGGTGTGCATTGATTATCCGAAGCCAAAAATCTTTGTCCTCTTCAATCTCTGCTTCTATAGTGTCATCTAGGTTTTGGTATACTTGAGGAGGAGATGGTTCATTTTCTTGTCCTTCGTGTCTAACTATTGCTCTTTTCTTTGGCCTCTTTGGTTGCACTTGAACTTCTTTGTCCTCTAGTTGTTCCAAATCTATGGTAGCCTTGTCCTTATCCTTATCAAACACATAGTTTTCCTTGCTCGATGAGGGATGATCTCCTTTAGGTTTTCTTGGCAACAGTAGATTTACTTTGATCTACCTGTTCTCTTGTTGCAAGAAGGAAAATATTAAGTTTTCCTTGGCAAGATCATCTCTAAGCTTTTCGATCTCTACCTCTTTTTATTTAATTATTTATTCAGCTGATTTGTCTTCATCGTACTCTTCTAGGTCAGCCATGTCAAAATCAATGGGTCCCTGATCTTCATTATGCAATGGTGCATCATCTTCACCTCCTCGTATCTCTTGTCTCATAGTGCTAGGATAAACTATTTATTCATTGATAGGGGAAAAAACCAATCTTTTACCTCTGCTATAAGTCTTTGTAACCTCTACCCTAGGTTTCTTTTTCACTAATGGCCTACTTGATGATCCAAACTCATGTGGCCTAGATGGTGCTAATTGAGTGCTTTGATAGTCAGGTTGACTAGTGGTAGGGATAAGAGCAACTGATTTCATGAATGTCTCCCATGGTATATTAATTCGTGAAAGCTGATGAAGAACTATGATTTTGACCAAACTATGATGAAATAAACTTTTCTGGTGATCTGTCCCTTTGCTTTTCACTTTCTCAATCATCTTGACTAAGCTCCTAAATAAGTAATGGGGTAGGTTTAAAGGTTTTATGGCAGTGAAATGCATTAGAAACCTTATGTGATACTAATACAACCTAGAAAACCTCACTTCAAAATTAAAATACTTCATTATAATCTTCATCAAAGTAGCATATCTATCTAACAATTGCCTGAAAGGAAAGATATGAGTGGGAGCATCTTTGTAGTTTGGTTTTAGGAAAACTTTGTAGTTTTCAATATCCAAATCCATCCCCTTAAACCAAATTTCTCCTTGGTTAGGGATACATATAGAAAAAGCTATGACATTGCTGATATTATGAAGTCCATCCCTGCTATGGTGGTCTTATCCCTATTAAAATTTCTGGAAAAAAGACTTGTCAACTTAGCATGACAGCCCACCTCTTGTATCTTCTCACAAAACCATAGGCAACCCACATCTTCAAATGACTTCTTGATGAATGATGAGGCATTTATCTCTTGCATATGAGTTGGCTCATATCTAGAGATATTCCCTCCTTTGTTATACTTTTTATTTTCACTATCCATAGTGTTGGTTTGCTTAAAAAAATCCCTAGTTTGATAGGAGGGAAGGGTAGGGTAGGATTGGGAAAACCAGGAAAAAGAGTGGCTAGTTTTAGGGAGGGAAACAAAGGGTAAGGAGAGTGAGAAAATTTTTGAGAAAATTTTATGAGATGGGGATGCGTGTTAGGAATAGTATGATAGTGAAATTTCTTAGAATATATGAGGAAAAAGGGTTGAAAAGAACAAAATACAATACTTAGCCAAAAGCATAATGAGTAACTAGGGTTGAGGAAGAAAAATAATTAGATGAGGGAATTCAAGTATGGGGAGTGATGGGGAATGTGTATTGAGGGTATTTAGGGATGTATACATTTAGAAACTAGGAAATTTGTCTTTGAACTGAAGCAAACACCAAGAAAACCAAAAGCGCAGCGAACAACCCTAAGAGAGGGATTTCATCATTTGCTAAAGGAAAAACACTGTAGAAGGATTGATGAGGGGTTATAATTACTTACTAAGAGTCTATGGAACCTGTAGATTTCTGAATGAATCCTGTTGTGGCTTCCTCTAAGCTCCAAACTAAAAAACACAAAGTGTTGGCCAGAAGCGCAGCGTGTTGGCAAGAAGTGCAGTGTGCTTGCTGTCAAGGGATTTATGATGGAAAAATTATAGTTTTTAAGGATGAGGTGAAACTCAATGGTGGAGGAGAGCTCTAGGAATATGACATTAAGTGTTTGAATGCTTGTCTGGTCTCTTTATAGCTTAAAAGTCAACTTTACTTTGATGATGGTATGACATCACATGTCCTTTTTGAGAAATGCATAATGAGGTAATGTACTATAGTTTTACAACTTTATTTGGCAAGGTTACATCTCCTTGAAGGGTAAATGTACCTTTGGAATCTTTTTGAACCATTTTCCCCTAATTACTAACTCCAATGATGGTGACTAAGGTGATGGCATGACTCCCTACATGACTTACGATGATTTGACCTAATGATGACACCAAATGCATATGTGAAGCCATGATTTGGAATTTTGAACCTTTGCATTATGCATGATTATAATTTGATGACCAAGGCACTATTTTGATTCCATATCACAAGGAGTGATGACATGACCATGATGGAATTTTATGACCTTGAAAATGGAGGGAGCAGTAATAATACCTAGACACTGACCAATGATCAGATTTTATTTGAAACTATAACATTTTGACCAAGGACCCTATCAACTGACATTGAAATAATACATTTAATCATTGGTGACTCATAGACACTAACAGGTTCAACAAAGTGTGTAGTGTCATAGAAATTCAATGGTATTAGAGCTTCTAAAGTTGTGTTGAAGGTTGTTTTTTATATCCCTAGTGGTGATGTGAAAGTAAGGTCCTAGCAGATATTTGAAGGTCTTATATCAACTTGAAAGGATTCCATTTATAGTTTTTATACTTATGGTGGACACCGAATGCCTCTATTATGGGATCTGCAAACCTTGTATTGTGAAATTTGTAAGCCTTCCTTTACATAAACTTATAAGTTGTGAACTTCCACAAATTGGGCCTCAAGTTTTTACTTTTTGCAGCATTGTATACTTCAACTACAACATTGCAAATACTCATACTCTCTTATTATGGAATTTTGTAGGGAAAACATCTTCCTTCCAACTGATTAAAGAGTGGCTCATACAGAAATGACCACTCAACATTTTTATGGATCTTTGCGGGGAAACTCACAATGGAATGAACTAAGACTACACTCGATCCTCTTAAAAATAGAGTTGACTGGTGGGGCTTTGGGGGTGGGGGAGTGGTCAGATTGTGATTCAGAGTGAGACAACTTGCATATGAATCCTTGAAGTATTAGGTATGCCTCTTCTTAATTTTTAGGGGCTCTGCCCAGACTCCAAGAGTTTTTAGGGGCTCTTCCCAAACTCCAAGAGGGGGATGTTTTCGGAAATCATCTTTATCAGAAATTCCTCTTTTGGATTTTTAATTCGTAATGATTAATAACCAGAAAACACTATAATAATTGATTTTATTAAAAAAATGTTTTAATAAAATAATAGCCAAAGTAATATTTAGATGCTTTATAGTTCATAGAGATGTTGCACTCAAACATTATACTAGGTTTCTAGATTAGATGATGTCCTGAGGTGTTAGAGAAAATACAATAATTAAAAAATAGAATGTTTATTTAGTTAAAAATTTAAAAAGCCAAAAAAAATACAAAAATTAATTCAATTGTTATATAGTGTAATTTTATATCTATTAAAAAAAATTATAAGCTTTTAATCATTCATATACATTTTTTTCAAGGTGGTTCACTAACACTGAGCGACCATTATATCCATGGAAAATCTAGGTAGATCAACCAAAAGGGATCTATCCACGACTCAAACTAGCAATGGCATAACCCCAAAATCTCCTCGATGATATCCTCATAAGTGAGGTACTATATTATATTAAAAGAAATTTAAATAATAATGAACCATAAAATTTCAAAATTTTATATTTATATTTAATTTATAGATATACAAAATATATATGAGAAAAATATATAAAATATAATTACTAGTTATAAATTATAAATTCATTTTATTATACAATATTCATATTTTTTTTTCAAAATTTAATATTTAAATCTAATTAATAAATATCATTAAATTTAATTAATAACCATAAAAACCCAATACTCATTAATTATATATATATATATATATATATATATATATATATATATATATATATATATATATTAAAAAATTTAAATAAATTTTTATATATTATAGGATAATCATAAATAAATAAAAAATGGATAACTTATATGACAGGAAAATATTTGTATGTAGTTATATGTATTATAAATATTTTAATAAAATAAAAATATATTTATAAATAGAGATGTAAAATTTAATAGACTATAAATAGTATTATAAAGAATTAGTATGGATTTATCCCAAGTGCTTAGAGAGATCAAATCTTTCCTTTAATAATTAACTAATACAACTCTATAAATTAAAAGGTTAGTAGATGTGGAGATGCATCAATCCATGATAAGCATTAAAACATATACTTTATAATCCATCTCATATTGCTAAGATTAAAAATATCATAAAAAATAATTAAATTATAACTTTATTTTAAATTATTATTATCAATTAAAAAGAATTAACATATGAGAAAAACATATATACGTTTAAAAAACATGTAACAATGTTCTTAACCATAGAGATTCACCCCCACTTTACCATGGAGATTCTTAACCTATAAATAGGGTACTTGATGCACAACCATTTTTGCAAGTCAACATCACCTAGGAGGTCTTGCTACATTTAATAAAGGGAGTGGCTTCCATTAATTTAATATAAGACAAATTTGTGTAGCTAAAAGAAAGGGATTTTATTTTCCTATTGAAATAGATATTTACGTCGTAAGGCATGCCCTCTTAGAAGAAGAACTCCACTCTGCACCATTGTTCACTATGAGATTCATTATTAGACGATTGAACAATGGTATGTCGTAAGATTAATCAGTTAATTATTAATTTTAATTAATAAAATAGTTATAATATTTAACACAATACTGCAGATCCCCTCCTTCATGTGAATATTTGCATTTGCAACGTCGAGGAAGTGAAACTAAGGAATGATAACTAAAGTGAGCCCCCTCTGTCACATGCGAGTTCCCCTACATCTAACATAATTTTTAGGATCATTTTCGTTCGATTTTGCATATTAATCATCAATGTGGGTTTTTAATGCTATCACATTCATAGGAAAAATAAAAATCTCTCAATAGACCAATTGTAAGAATGATTTCCCCATAGTATAAAAGAAGGGAATGGAAGGGTGACATGAGGGAAGTACGTTGATGGATGTGTGCAATGCACAACACCGATTTCATCCACAATTAACACACTAAAGGGGTTTTATTTGCAGGATCTTGGAGTGGGCAGGGGTCGATCCATGGGAAAAAATTATTTTCTGGTAATAATTTTAACATCTTCTCGTTAATGGTATTGCAGTGTTCGCACAGATTTCATTTGAAATGGAGAGAGAAAATTCAGAATTTGTAGAAAAAAGAGATGAATTGGGTGCCCTTCTTATTGGAAGATATGGAAGAGTGTTGAAAGGTTTAATGTGGGTATTGTTATCACTCCTTAGTTTCCCAAGGCTAAGAAAGGAGACCGAAGGAGGTAACCTCAGACCACTTTCGACTTGGTAGCTAGCCCTACCAAATCAGAGAGGTATCTCTTTGCAATCTCACAGCTAATGAAGTGACTAGAGAGAAAGATAGATCTTAGGCTAGATATTCAACTTTCTAGGGTTTGATTTTAGGGTTTTGTTGGATAAGAGCTCTAAAACTGGGAACTAGGTCAAACCTCTCTAAAGGTCAGCTGCAGACATAACATGGGGTAAGGTAGAGGAAATCAATGGCTCAAATTTTTTTTTTGATGTAGTAATGGCAAGGAAGATGTAACAGAGATTAAGTGAGCAAGAGCATGAATTCACTTATGAAATAAAAACACTTAAATGCTTATCTTGAACAAAAACAGAGCATACATGCGATCATTTATGTCTTAAACCTTAGAAGATAAAACATAAGAATCATGTAGATGGTATCTAGATAGATATAGTAATCAAATAGAAAGAAAACACTGGAAAAACAGAGCCACAAACCACAACACAAGAATCCCACGAAAATAGTTGTAATTAACTGTTGTATTTCTGCAAAATAGGTAACTCATGAGTCTAAGTCTGAGTTACAAGTATCCAAACCTTCATTTGAATTCCATCAAGCTACATATATATTAAAATCTATATTCCCCCTCTCAGGGGTTGAATCCATCATCATAGGAGT
The DNA here is from genome assembly GCA_034641835.2 of Pinus albicaulis. NCBI lineage: Eukaryota > Viridiplantae > Streptophyta > Pinopsida > Pinales > Pinaceae > Pinus > Pinus albicaulis. Next base: position 108,606 of record JAXQQM020073650.1, on the reverse strand, counting down.
TGTTTACATAAAAAACTCTAACCATACCTAAAACTAGGGAGGTTACAAACCAACTCCCTGTTTAGACTTAATTGACTTAGTTTGACTTTAAAAGCATTTATTACCATGAAATTAACATGAAATTATTCTTTACCATCACTATGACATTTAATTATGATCATGTAAACTCCTAGGATGAAAAATTACATCAAGATAAGTTGAATTTGACTAAGAAAAACTCAAATTCTGTCTTTCCCACAGAAGCGTAGTGAAATACACAAAAACAAAATGTGGTCTATCAGAAGCGCAGTGTGGTCTTTGAGAAGCTTTTTTGGTGGCTTGGCTTTGATCTTTGAGTTAAATTTATGGTTTGTGAAGATATTTTTGGATGTGTAGAAGGCCTCTAAAGCTTCGAACCTAAAAAAACCAACCTCCAAGGCACCTAAAAATGAAATCTCCCAATGCTACTCTAGAAGCACATCGTGGGGTCTAGAATAGTGGCAGAAACATGAAAAACTACTAGTTTTTGTCCTTTTTATTGAAATTGGTGAGATGGCATGAGAAACCAAGTACATATATCTGATGTAGAGGTCAAAATATATCAACACATGTGTGTCATTCCTCATTTGGATTCTCTGAGAAGAAGCACAGTGTGGGCACACTATGCTTCTGTGAATAAAAAATTGCCAGAATTACCAAAAATAGAAAATTTGTCAAAAATTTCCCAAAATTTGTTCAAACTTTTTTCTTTTTCATTTTTTAGTGGTGGTCTAGAAAACTGGAGATGCGTTAGCAAGAAAATCAAGATTATCTCTCCTTTTAAGCTTGATTAGGGTTTTTTAAGCCTTATTTTCATGTTCCTATACCTGATTTTTCAAATTAAGTTCGTGGTGTAATAATGTCTTGCCATGTGTATCTGAAGATTTGTATCTCTGTTGGCCTTCTTTAGAAGCTTCTAGAGGTGTTCATTGATTATCTGAAGCCAAAAATCTATGTCCTTCAATCTCTGCTGCTATATGTCATATAGGTTTTGGTGTACTTGAGGAGGAGATGGTTCATTTTCTTGTCCTTCTTGTCTAGTTACTGCTCTTGTCTTTGGCCTCTTCCGATGCACTTGAACTTATTTGTCATATATCTGTTCCAAATATATGATAACCTTTCCCTTATCCTTCTCAACCACACAATCTTCCTTGCTGGATGAGGGATAATCTCCTTTAGTTTTTCTTTGCAACAGTAGATTCACTTTGAGCTGCCTGTTCTCTTGTTGCAAGAAGGATACTATGAATTTTTCCTTGGAAAGATAATATCTAAGCTTTCGAATCTCTACGTCTTTTTATTTAATTATTTATTCAGCTGATTTGTCTTCATTTTACTCTTTTAGGTCAGCCATTTCAAAATCAGTGGGTCCATGCTCTTCATTATGCAATGGTGCATCATCTTCACCTCCTGATATCTCTTGTCTCATAGTGCTAGGTTGAACTCTTTCTTCACTGATAGAGGAAAACACCAACCTTTTACCTCTTCTATAAGTATTTTCATAGGTGTCTTTGTCACTGATGGCCTACTTGATGAGCCAACCTCATGTCACCTAGATGGTGCTAATAGAGTGCTTTGACTATGAGGTTGAATAGTGGCAGCCATAAGAGTAGCCGATTGCATGAATGTCTCCCATGGTATATTAATTTTTGAAAGTTGATGAAAAACTATGATTTGTACCATACCATGATGAAATAAAATTTCCTAGTGATCTCCCCCTTTTCTTTGCACTTTCTCAGTCATGTTGACTAAGCTCCTGAATAAGTGATGGGGTAGGTTTAAAGGTTTTATGGTTGTGAAATGCATCAGAAACCTTATGTGATACTGATACAACCTAGAAAACCTCCCTTCATCAGTAAAATACTTCATTATCATCTTCATCAAAGGATCATATATATATAACAATTTCCTAAAAGGAAAGATATGAGTGGGAGTGTCTTTGTAGTGTGGTTTCAATAAAACTTTGTAGTTTTCAATATCCAAATCCATCCCCTTAAACCAAATTTCTCTTTTGTTAGGGATAATTGTAGCTGAAGCTATGACATCTTCTGATAGTATGAATTCCATCCCTTCTATGGCGGTCTTATCCCTCTTGAAATTTGTGGAAAAAATACTTGTCAACTTAGCATGGCAGCCCACCTCTTGTAGCTTCTCACAAAACCTAGGCAGCCCACATATTCAAATGACTTATTGATGAATGATGAGGCATTGATATCCTACATATGAGTTGGCTCATATCTAGATATATTCCCTCCTTTGTTATAAGTTTTATTTTCACTAGCCATGGTGTTGGTTTGCTTAACAAAAACCCTAGTTTAATAGGAGGGAAGGGTAGGGTAGGATTGGGAATATAGGGAAAAAGAGAAGCTATTTTTAGGGAGGGAAATGAATGGTAAGGAGAGTGATATAATTTTTGAGAAATTTTTTTGAGATGGGGATGAGTGTTAGGAATAGGATGATAGTGAAATTTCTCATAATATATGAGAAAAAGGGGTTGAAAAGAACAAAATATAGTCCTTAGCCAAATTCGCAACAAGTAGCTAGGGTTGAGGAAGAAAAATGATAAGATGAGGGAATTTGAGTATGGGGAGTGATGGCGAATGTGTATTGAGGGTATTTATGGATGTCTACACTTAGACACTAGGAAATTTGTCTTTGAACTAAAGAAAACACCAAGAAAACCAAAAGTGCAACGAACAACCCTAGGAGAGGGATTTCATCATTTGCTGAAGGAAAATCACTGCATAATTGATGAGGGGTTATAATTACTTGCTGAGAGTCTCTGGAACCTATATATTGCTGAATGAACCTTGTTGTGGTTCCCTCTAAGCTCCAAAGTTGAAAATTCAACAAGTTGGCCAGAAGCGCAGCGTGCTTGTTGGTAAGGGATTGATGATGGAAGAATCATAGTTTTGAAGGTTGAGGTGAAACTCAATGGTGGAGGAGAGCTCTAGGAAGATTAAATGAAGTGTTTGAATGCTTGTATGGTCTCTTTATAGCTTGAAAGTTTACTTGTACTTTGTGATGGTATGACATCACATGTCCTTTTTGAGAAATGACATAATGAGGTAGTGTACTATAGTTTAAAAACTTTATTTTTCAAGGTTACATCTCATTGAATGGTAAATGTACCCTTGGAATATTTTTGAAAACTTTTTACCTAACTACTAACTCCCATGATGGTGACTAAGGTGATGGCATGACTCCTTACATGACTTATGATGATATGACCTAATGATGACACTAAATGCATATGTGAAACCATGATTTGGAATTTTGAACCTTTGTGGTATGCATGATTATAATTTGATGACCAAAATGATGAACAAGACACTATTTTGATGCCCTATAACAAGAAGTGATGACATGACCATGATTCCATTTTATGACCTTGAAAATGGAGGGAGCAGTAATAATATGTAGACACTGAACAATGATCAAATTTTATTTGAAACTATAAAAATTTGATTGAGGACCCTATCAACTGACACTAAAAGAGTACATTATATCATTGGTGACTCATATACACTAACAGGTAAAACAAAGTGAGTAGTGTCGCAGAAATTCAATGGTATTGGAGCTTCTAAAGTCGTGTTGAAGGTTGTTTTTTATTTCCCTAGTGGTGATGTGAAAGTAAGGTCCTAGAAGATATTTGGAGGTGTTATATCAGCTTGAAAGGCTTCCATTTATAGTTTTTACACTTATGGTGGACATCGAATGCTTCTATTACGGGATCTACAAACCTTCTATTGTGAGATGTGTAAGCCTTCCTTTACAAAAACTTATAAGTTGTGAACTTCCACAAACTTGGCCTCAAGTTTTTACTTTTTTAAACACTGCATACTTCAAATACAACATTGCAAATACTCATACCCTCTTATTATGGAATTTTGTAGGGAGAACATCTTCCCTCCAACTGATTTAAGACATGCTCATACAGAAATGGCCACTCAACATTTTTATGGAGCTTTGCATGGAAACTCACAATGGAACGAACAAAGACTACACTAGATCCTCTTAAAAATAGAGTTGTTTTATGGGGCTTTGGGGGCGAGGGAGGGGCTTGTGTGGTGAGTGATCAGATTGTGATTAGGAGTGAGACAACTTGCATATGAATCTTTGAAGCATTAGGTACGCCTCTACTTAGTTTTTATGGGCTCTACCCAGACTCCAAGAGTAGGATAATTTTTCTTGCCCTTTGGAGTGTGCACTGACACCATCACTCACCTGTCACCCTTATAGAAGTAAATAAATAAATACATAAGGTTTGCAAGAATTTTTAATACGAAATGACAAGGAGAAGCATGAATATTTGAGAAAAATATGTACATGTGATTTTTACCCTTTTTTTAACCAAAGAAAAACTTGGCCAAAATTCCAAGGCTAGGCTATTACTACTACAATATAAAGAAAAAATATAAGCAATTTGATAGCCTCTGTTCACCAATCGATAGTTGTGGACAACCCATTAAGCTTGTGAGGCTTTGGTTCATGAAGGGGACTTGTCCTTGATATACCTTATTTTTTTCCTTCCGAGTCAAGGTTGGGGAGAAACGAGCTTAAATATTTATGTCAATTTACTTATTAAGATAAATTTTAGGCCAAAATGCCAAGGCTGAGTTATTTCTATTGCTATAGAAAGAATAAAGAAAAATATTCTGACAAGCCTTTCTTCAACAATCAGTAACTGTGGACATTCCATTAAGCTGGTGAGGCCTCAAATCATGGCAGGGAGTTGCCTTTGATATACATTATTTTCATCTTTCCTTTAAGGTTGGGGGACAGTTGATTTACCTCTTTCTTGGATTTTGATATCAACATGGTTGTTGGAGTAATAGGATTCAAGTTTTTCAAGATTTTAATCTAATTTTTTGGGGCATGTATTTTGGTGTCTTCAACGTTGTGTTTTGTATTATTTACTAGGGAATATCTAAAATGCCTTTGTTTTAAATCTATTCTTGGTTTTTAGATTCTATTTTTGAAATTTCTGGTTTCATTTCTTCTACATGTACTATGTACACAATATGATTTTATTTCCCAAAGTTTGTGAGTTTAGGAATCTGGGAGATGGAATAACTGATACAGATCTATTTAGATCTATGGTGGGTTGTAGATTCTATTTTTCAAGTTTCATAAGTTCCATATGTGATTTGAGTTTCTTTTTCAATATTCCTTCAGAGTCAAGGAAGCTACAAGATGTTTATCACACTCTTTTGTAACTAGTCAGTTTTGGTTTCTTTGTTTTCTCTGTGCAACCTGAGTATTAATATTATTTTTATCAATGAAGTAGGGAAAAAAATAAAATCTCGCGACACCATGAGGATATCCATATTCTTCCAATAATTTTGGAAATATTTCTCGAGTGTATATCCCTCTAATGTTTGAAATGATGGATGATTTTTGAAGGTTTTTCATATCTGATGGTCGAAAATATGCACTTTCTCCATTCATAGGCCAATGCAAAGGATCAACTGAGTTTTTATCTATATTATGCCAAAATATAGATTCCTTTCATTTTTTCTTACTTATGTTTTTAAGTTGATTCTCTAAATATACTTTAGAGGCAAGGAATCTACAAGATGGTGCTAACAAGTTTTTAACACCAATGAATTTCCATTGCACCTTGTATCCTTTAATTTTCACTCAACCAACATGAATTTCCTCTCCATGATGGGAACTGATGCCTTCTTTACTGCATGCGAGTGAGAGAATACATCACATGTTGCAACCCTTTCTTTTTCATACTTAAAATCAATTTCTAACATGAAGGAAATGCAAGACAAGAATTTGAACTAGTTTTGCTTCACAGGGTAACATCACAACCATCCCCTTCTTTTGGCACCTTAAATCATGTACATCTTATTTTCACAATGAAATCCATGATGCGGATGTAGGGGATGAAGACGGTGGGTGAAATATTTATCTCTTCATCTTTTAGTCTTTTTAGCAAGTATGTGCAACGTAGTTCCCATTAGACGTTTTCAATTCCCTTCAGTTATCCCATGATTTTAAGCATCATGGATATTACATGGACATTGGGACCTAAAAAACTGAAAATGATACATGTTTCTTCCACATTTTCCTGTTGGTTGATGTAGTCTATTGAGGGTGTTGAAGCCTTGATGGCTAATCCACTTATGCCCATATTGGTACAACTTGTCCTCTATTTATCACAGACAAAAGTAGGTGGATGGACTTTTTCTATTCACTGCCTTCTTTCAAGTGACCTTGTTAGATCCTTTGGGGGTAATTTTGAGTGTCATACATCATGCTATGAGAAAAAAAATTGTAAGCAACCAATGTGTACATCCCAAACCATTGTGAGGATTTGGATGCCTAATATACATGGAGTTATCTTTAATTTATGCCCAATTCTTTAGTATTATATCTTCTTTGAGAAATGTTAATTGGTTTTCTTCATAGATGTCTTTATGTCATTTCTAATCATTTTTTAATTCTTTTCTTTTGGAAATATTGCCTTGTGTTGATATAAATTCCACACAGAAAATTGCAATTAACTCACCCTTAATTAAAAAAAAATCCTCTTACTATCTCAAAGCAAATAGAATTACATTGTTAAATATGAATATGACAACATACATGTACAAGAAATCATAGTAAAGCTAGCAAGTAAATTTGTTTTCAAGACAATCCACTATCCATCCTTAACTATTTTAAAAACAATATATAATAACTCCAGTTTAGCTTTTATCTAGCAATTTCCTTTCCTTCCAAAGAGGCTTGAATCACATGTTTGTTACAATATAGTTGTGAATAACCTATGAATTGTGACTAACCTGTGATTTATATTCAACCTATCATACATTATGAATCCTAAAACTAGGAAAATGCCCCCAACATATCATCTGGACCCTAGATAAAGGGGTATTTTGCACACTTAAAGATCTGAATTGTGTGTTTCTTTGCCAAATTATATGGGATAGTGTCCATTTTTTTGTTTTGAACTCTAACATAATGCTATTTTTATCTTGTAAGAGAAGTTGAATTGAATCATTACCACTGGGGACTTGATTTGATCCAGTAAAGTTAAAAGGTTCATTCCATTTTCATTCTTCTCAAATGGAGAAAAATATTATGTATCGTCATTTTTCACTCAACATGTAAGTAATATGAGGAATGTGTCTCCCACAACTTCTCGAATACTATTTTAAATACTTGGTGATCCAAAATGGATCTTGTAAGTCAATTCAAAATATTGCTATATCTTGACGACTAAGATGGTCCTAGGTGGTAAAGTTTTTCTCAACTTGTGCCAAGTTTTACTGTCCCAATTGATTGTGAAACTAGTGCCAGGTAAAAGGTTTCGATGCATTGATTCCAGTGGTATCTCTGGATTCACATTTGGACTCCAGACAAGCGAGAAAAGGTTCGTTGAATTTTTTACCACAATCAAGGTATGCCGGGTATTTCATCATGTGAAAAAGCTCTAGCTCGACATGTCATCTTCAGTGCGAATCTCCAGGTGGGCGCATCCAACCCTAGTCGAAAACCTGTAGTGCAAAGACATCCAAAAGGGTGCACACGTGGGTTCAAATAACATGACAAGGTAAGGTGATAGTTGATTATGGTGCATTAATATTTTAGTGAAAAATAATACTAAACCTATGTTTTGTAACCAAAATATTTTGACACAAATATTCACATGAGCGCATGATATATATAAGGTTGAGAGCATATGTTAAAACACTATGTTGAAAGAGGAGTTTTAAATTCACATTAAAAACCTACACTAAATGGTGGATAAAGGATTTATGGTCATGGTTTGAAAACTAAATGTAAGTAATATGTTTAATAGATACAACCTATGGTTGAAAACCCATATATGGTGGTAATATTGGAGCGTAGCTTTGTCAATATCCATGCGGTGCATATAAAATGACGAAGGGTTATAAGCCAACATGGTGTATGGCAGATTCACATTTCATTAAGTTTTTAAAACCTTGCTATGATGGTTGGTGGTATGGATGCATTGAAAATAGGCAGAGATATCACATAACGATCGAGGATGGTGTTGACATGTCATGCCACCGCAACGTGGTTCGTTACCACGCCATCGAACCGTCAGCACCACAAATGCAGAGTTGGTACAATCCAGCTCAGAAGTCATCGGTGTTATAGTAAGGCAGAGTTGCAGGGTCTGTCGGCAAGGGGTCTAGTTAATGCGGAGGTGATACGGAGCTTGATGCATGTTCAGTGAACTTGCCTCTTATCCACCTATGGAGTTTGAAGAGACACAAGAGCGAGATTTCAATTAATTAAACAAATGGTTTATGATAAATCAATACATATCCAAAATCAACAGCGCCAAGAAATAATATCATATGAACTGTGATAAACATAAGATTGTTATGCAAATTCATCAGCGCCAAAGGTTTTGGAGCTTGGATAATATAGTTTTAAACTATATTAAAGTCTGCATCCCAACGAAGTTGTTGGAGGTTCAATTGTGAACCATGGAGGTAAGTTGCAGGGGTTCTATGCCACCATGACACTAAGATATGCTAATGCACAGCTAGCCTAAACCACCGGAAGTCTCTGTCACACGACAACAAGTTCAAAATTAAAATGCAATGCATAGGTTCAAACTTCAAAGGTAATGTGTAACCGTCCAAGAAATGGTTCAAAAATTTGGTTAAATGAAATGCATAACAACCATTATTGTGTGAATAATTCAAGTGCTAGGGATAAAATTTATGTTATGGTTGTTTTAATGTCGAGACCTCATTTGATATTAGCACTAATGACCAATAAAAACTTATAGGAGTTAGTTTTAATCAAAACCACCATGCATTATTAAATTCTGATATAGTTTTAAAACTATATACATTATGTATCATCCACCGATCCATTTCATTGGCCATCATTTAATTTGTGAAACAAATCATGCTAAACTTAGTATTTGGTTCACCTTATAAATGCTCGAGTGAAGAAGCAAAGGGCAGAGGAAAGTGTTATCTTAATGATTGAAGAAGTGTTATCTTGGTGATTGAAGAAAGGTGAAGAATCTAGGATGGAGGTTGTGCTTCAAGTGACAGTTCAGTAAATGAAGCTTCAGGACCAAAGTTTTCGACAATTATCTACACATGCCATTTTGAGAATTTCTTGGCCATCCTTGGGCATATTCATGAACAAAGATATGCATTGGAAATCTACTAACGAAAGCTTTCTTTCTACAGTAACCAGTAGTGACTATCAACACATTTCAGCTAGCGAAATATTGTGTAAGGAAACTCTTGAATAAATTCTAATAAAAATGGTCGCACATTCAAAGAAAACTCGGAGATGTAGTCCAGGAGGGACGAATCCGTTAGCAAATGTTTCTGAGTTTGTGTCTTTTTTTATTACTGTTTAATTCGTCTTTTTAATTGGATGTTTTAAAATCATAAAGACAAGTAAACATACCTCTTTCATGCAAACATTTGGTTAATTTCTAAGTTAAAATAAGTTGAGCGTTGATCAAGTCCCATTTTAATTTTTCCCTTTCAAGGAGACGATCTTATTCCACAAATTTTAGATGATTTGGTATCAGAGCGCTAACCTTATCAGGTGCAAGAATGGGTAAAAATTCAAGGCAGCTTCAGTTGAAATAACTTGAAGAGTTCAATCAACAGTTTAAACAAGAGAAAAATTCATTGTGGAAAATGGTACAAGCTTTGCAGGGGGATAAGCAAAGACTCCAAACAAGGATTGAATCTTTGTAAAAGAGTTGAAGGATAAACAGTTCATTATTTCATAGTTCATCCAATGAAAGGAAAAATGAAGACTCACCTCTTCATCTGGATGATGAAGACAATTCATCATTATCCACGACTCCAAAAGCACAGTCAGTAGAAGAATCTATCGTAAGCTTCTCCTCACCTTCTGAGGAAACTCATTATGCACTAGCCTCGCCAAGAAAAGACTTGGAGAAGAACGAGTCTTCCATTGATCAGGACATTGGAGCATTTGAAATACATACTAGAGGAATAGGTCTCAAGCTAATGCACAAGATGGGCTACCAGGAAGGACAAGGTCTTGGCAAGCAAGGTCAAGGTAGACTCTAGTCGATCTCAGTACAAGAAAGGCTGAGATATGAAGGCTTAGGGTTTCACCAATAAATATGCGACTATTGCAGGAAGAGCGGTCACATTATAGATCAATTTTGGTCACTACACCCCGACCTGATGCCGAAGAAGCTGCAAGACCGTAAAGGTAAACATAAAAGTCACCCAGACAATGATTTGGAAGGTAAATCCTTAGACAAAAATTTTATGTTGAAATTCATTAAAAGGATTTATCCATCTAAGTTTTGTGGGAGTAACACGCACTGTGTAGAAGAATGTTGGAAGCAGAAGGCATTTAGCAAAAATTTGGGTGCTACAAAGAATAAGCCACTGAAATAAGATGTCACTCTACAAGTGAAGAAACGTCCTGGAAAGGCTTCGTTTCCATCTAAGGAAGATTCAACATCATTCATTCAAAGCTCAAATAGATCCAGCAAGAGATTGATCAACACAAACTCCAGATAATGAGTTTGCTGACAAAGCAAGCTGAAAGGGCATTCGAAGTAAAAATGTCCCATGTTTTCTCATGAGGCAACACCAACACTAGCAGAACCAGAGACAACAAAAGAACTTGGAGCAGAGAAACGTAAGTCTCTAGAATAGTCTTGGAATTGGGCAGATTTTATGCCATATGTATAAATTGTGTGTTTTAAATTGTTGTCGCATCAATAGGCCTTAGCTGAGTCTGTAACTAGGGTCAAGTTGGTTATCTTTACTGATGCATGTTTTCATACAAATCATGTTTATAATAAAACTTTTGAAGTTCCAAATTTTATTTCTGTTGGGAGGTGTGATCCAGAATGGATCTTGTAAGTCAAGTCAGAATATTGCTATATGTTGACGACAAAGATGGTCCTATGTGGAAAAATTTTTCTCTACTAGTGAAAAGTTTTATTGTCCCAATTGATTGTGAAACTAGCGCCAGGTCGAAGGGCTCAACACACTGATTCCAGTGTTATCTCCGGATTCGCATTTGGACTCTGGACGAGGGAGAAAACGTATGTTGAAGTTTTTACCGCAATTAAGGTACACCAGTTATTTCTTCATGTGACAAAGCTCTAGCTCGAAAATTCATCTTCAGTGCAAATCTCCAAGTGGACGCATCCAGTCCTAGTCAAAAACCTGCAGTGCAAAGGCATCCAAAAGGGTGCACACATGGGTTCAAATAACATGAAAAGGTAAGGTGATAGTTGATTATGGTGCATTAATATTTTAGTGAAAAATAATACTAAACCTATGTTTTGTAACTAAAAGAATTTGGTACAAATATTCACAGGAGCGCATGATATATATAAGGTTGAGAGCATATGTTAAAACTCTATGTTGAAAGCAGAGTTTCAAATTCACATTAAAAACCTACATTAAATGACGAAGAAATGATTTATGGTCATGGTTTGGAAAACTAAACGTAAGGAATATGTTTAGTAGATATAACCTATGGTTGAAAACCCATATACGATGGTAATATTGGATCGCACCTTTGTTAATATCCATGTGGTACAGATAAAATGACGAAGGGTGATAAGCCAACATGGTGTATGGCAAAGTCACATTTCATTAAGTTTTTAAAACTTTGCTATGATGGTTGGTGGTATGGATGCATTGCAAGTAGGCAGAGATATCACATCAGCATCCAGGATGGTGTTGACATGTCATGCCACCACAATGGGGTTAGTTACCATGCCATCAAACCGTCAGCACCACAGATGCGGAGTTGGTACAGTTCAGCTCGGAAGCTGTCGGCGTTATGGTAAGGCATAATTGAAGGGTTCGTCGGCAAGGGGTCTAGTCAATGCAGAGGTGATACATAGCTTGATGGAGGTTTAATGAACTTGCCACGAGTCCACCTGAAATGCATCTACAGAGTTTGAAGAGCCATGAGAGCGGTATTTTGATTAATTAAACAAATGGTTTATGATAAATCAATACATATCGAAAGTCAACAACACCAAGAAATAAGACCATATGAATTGCGATAAACGTAAGTTTGTTATGAAAATTTATCAACGCCAAAGGTTTTGGAGCTTGGATAATATAGTTTCAAACTATATTAAAGTCAACATCCCAGCAAAGTCGTCGGAGGTTCAGTTGTGAACCATGGAGGTAAGTTGCGGGGGTTGCATGCCACCATGACACGGAGATATGCCAACGCACAGCTAGCCTAAACCATCGGAAGTCTCTGTCACACAACAACAGGTTCAAACTTTAAAGGGAATGCACAGGTTCAAAATTAAAAGGTAATGCGTAACCATCAGAGCGATGGTTCGAAACTTTGGTTAAATGAAATGCATAACAATGATTATGGTGCAAGTAATTCAAGTGCTAGGGATAACATTTATGTTATGGTTATTTTAATGTCAAGACCTCATTTGATATTAATGCCAATGAACAATAAAAAATATAGGAGTTAGTTTTTAATCAAAACCACCATGCACTATTAAAAGAGTTTTGAAATAGTTTTAAAACTATATACATTATGTATCATTCACCGAGCCATTTCATTGGCCATCATTTAATTTTTTAAGCAAATCATGATAAAATTATTATTTGGTTCACCTTATAAATGCTCGAGTGAAGAAGCATGAGGGAAGAGGAAAGTGTTAGCTTAATGATTTCAGAAGTGTTAGCTTGGTGATTGAATAAAGTTGAAGAATCTAGGATGGAGGTTGCGCTTCAAGTGACAGTTCAATAAAAGAAGCTTCAGGATTAGAGTTTTCGACAATTGTCTACAGATGCCATTTTGAGCGTTTCTTGGCCATCCTTGGGCCTATTCAAGAATGGAGACAGGCGTTGGAAATCTAGGAATGAAATATTTCTTTATACAGTAACCAGAAGTGCCTATGAGCGCAGTTCAACTAGTGAAATATTTTGTAAGGAAACCCTTCAAGAACTTCTAATAAAAATGGTCACACATTCGAAGCGGACCCGAAGACGTAGCCTAGGAGGGACGAACTCTGTCAACAAATTTTTCTGAGTTTGTGTCTCCTGTTATTACTGTTTAATTATTCTTTTTAATTGGAATTTTTAAAAAACATAAATACAAGTAAACATACCTCTTGCATGCAAACATTTGGTTAATTTCTCAGTTAAAATAAGTTGAGCGTTTATCAAGTCCCATTTTAATTTTTCACTTTCAAGGAGACGATCTTATTCTGCAAATTTTAGATCAGTTGGAGTCTAATATTGTAGCTATCTCTCTAAATTTGTAGGACTTTAAACTTTTGATAATAGAATGAGAAAGATTCAAAATGAGTTGTGGGAATAGGTCTCATCGACAAGACCTGTGTTATCCAAAGCAATAACACACTCATGGGAGGAAGCATTTATGAGAGTAATCTAGGTAATTGTCGCAAATATCTCTGATTTCTCCGACATTTTATTTTTTTCCAAGTTTTTTAGATTGACTATATTTTTGATATTTTATGAGTTTTTTAGGTTTAATTTTATACTTGTCAATATTTTCCATTATTTACAATATGTTTCTTTTGTGACCCATTTGAGATATGTCCCACAATATGATATTTGCAATGTATAGTGGCACTCCAACAAGCCCTTGAAGATACTGTATAAACTAATGTTCGACTACTTATCAAAGGGTTATCTTTTTTTTCATGCTATGGAACAACAATAAAACATAACAGTAACATGTACAGTGGGACACAACTAAATATTGTAGTGTCTACCAAAATATAACTTAAAAAACAATGCATGATGAAAGAAATCTTTGGAATGATAGAGATTGCTGTTTTCATTATGCAGGCAACAAAAATAAAATATAGAGATGAAAAAAAACTTAGGTGATGGAGATTGTTTTTGTTTCTATGCATGTAAAATGACCTTGCAGAGCCATGGTTGTATTCATTGCCATCTTGCATTTATATTGTTGCTAATAAAGCTTACATAGAAAAGAAAAAAAATTAATCATAGAATATGAAATGATAGATCCTAGGTCAAGAAAACCTAAGTGTAGAGATCCATGTAGACTAACGCAAGCCCAAGACACTGACAAAGAAATGAGAATGGATAGGGGTGATAGTTTTGGAACAAAGTCAGGATTTCATATGGGTGAAATAAATACTAGAAAACATATGGGAAAACTATTTCGAGTGCATTTTTGGAAGGCTTTATAGAGTGGAAGACTATAGAGAGCACCCCCTTTGATAACATGTTAAACTCACTCACAAAAATTATGCAAAAATAAAGATAAGATTGAGATGAAATTTTATTCACAAAATATACATAAAAATACATTTTTTGGAACCATTGGATTCAAAATCAAAGGTTTCTTTCACTACTCATTACAGTTCACATTCCTCTGTATTGAACTCCTTCATTCTTAAGTGTCTATTTGAGACTCAACTCTTCAAAAGCTTATTAATTTCACTTTTGTAAGTGCCAATTTCTTTTAAGATGCACATTCTCACTTACCTATCAAAATTGAAAATATGAACACTATCCATACACATGAATTGTCACCCTTATTCTTGAATACAAAAACTTTTGTAACAACTGAAGTATCATTTTATAATTATTTTCTTTTCAATTCTTCTACTTTATGCATTCCTAACAGAAATTATATTGAATTGAATTTAACAAGTATTACTTATTTTTTCTTTCAGTGGATTAAACCAACCTATTATAGAGAGCCCTCCGTTAGCCGTGAGTGCTCTTGATTCTGAATAAGGCAACTATGCAGCATACCACCAAACGAAGTTGTGTAGGGATGAAGTGGGGTGTTGTGAAATAGCCCCTGAGCCGACTATTTACTCTTTTATCAAGTGATCATGTAAAATATTTTAGTTTTCCTCAAAATTCAGGCTAGTCTTCTCCTCTCCAACCTCCTTCTAGGTAAGGCTTTGGCTTTTATTCATCTCAGTTTATATATTTCACTACTTGTCAATCTCTGTAGCAACTAATTTGTGGAATACTTGTAGGCATGTTATATATTTTGGTTCACATTTTCATGTATTAAGTGGTATTTAGAAGATATCCCAAAAGTGAAAAATCTACCAATTTCCCCATGCCCCGTACCTTGCTCAATTTATCAGTGATACTTGACAAGGAGACTGAAGTAAAGGAACTCCCAAAATGGAACTCCCAAACCATGCTAGGAATGTGAATACCTAATAAGAATGGAGTTATGTTTAAGCATTAAGATTTTGCGAATTCAGTATTGTCATTAGAGGACATACATTGAAACACCTTATGTACTTTGGGAAATTTCAGCCAAATTCATAAGTCTAGTTCCCATATTTCTTGTATATTAAAATTCTAACTCTAGAGAATGGAGTATATCTTGTAGCCTTTCTCATCGATGCTAAGCATAAGCTATTTTTTTCTGATTCAATCCATGCCAATGAAATGGTGGCTTCAGAAAATTCCAGCAAACTAGTAGAGAGATATTGTGGGAGCTTGTAGAATCTTGTGACCTGAGACAGTCCATAATTTTGTTACATAGGTTCTCCTATCCCACTCCACACTAGCCCATAATAATCCATTCCTTCTGCTCGCAAAGCCAAAATATCAATTCTAAACTTGCAAAATTAGAACATATGCATATTCAGAAAATGAGACTAGATATTTGTAAAATGATAGTATATCCTATTAATTGAAGCATCATTTTGAAGAAAATAACATAACCAATTCTTCATATTTTCCCTATTTTCGACTATTTTCAGCTGACAACTTTCTATGGATGATACGCCCATGTTTTTTATGATGTTTCTCCTGAAAAGTAAGAAGAAGAAATTTAAAATAAAAAACTAAGCTCCTAGATTCTCTACCAAAATAATTTTTGTGTTAATATCTATCTTCTCATTGTTATTTTGAATTACAGGCTAATGCCATCATTGAACTAGCAGGATCCAACAGACACCCTTGTTCTACAATTCCCAATAAAGGTATACTTTACAACCCTCTTCAACTCGACCCTTTGCGGGGCTAAAAAATACTTAGTGTTCATCTCAAAGCTTGTAAGAATATTCAGATTAGGGATGCTAGAGATTATCCCAAACTTGAGGAAATGATAGGGGCCTAAGACTTGTAATATAAATAAATTTGGTGCGTATTTTCTTTGATTTTCATAATTTTTTATCATTTGTCGATGGTTTGTTAGTGGATTCCCTTCAATGGAATGTAGTTAAAAGGTGTAAATTTTCAAACATTTCCAGGCATTATATTTTTAAAGATATTGACGATGTTAGAATGATAAGTATGGTGGGTGGAGTAAAATCCCCCCAGTTCATGGAATTTGAAGCGCTTGTGGGATGAAATGGTTAAATTTATTTGGAAATTCCTATGAAGATAGAATTTTATTAGAGCTTATTTTTGAAAACACAAAGTTTGATTTTTTTTTCTTATTAAAAGAAAATCTTATAAGCTGTTAATAACCCTTTTATTAAATCTTATAAGATGTGTCAATCTCCCTTTTATGAAATCTTATAAGATGTCAATCTCCCTTTAGTTTTAATGAAGATCATTTTCATAAATCCTTTAAACTTAAGATGTTGTGCATTACCTTCATTTTGAACATATTCTAGAATATTGATCTGGTTGGAATCTCCCTTAAACATAAAAAATGGTTAAAAGGAGACAAGAGTAAAGAAACAAAATTGCATAAAAATTTTACTTCTTTCTTCTATGTTATTGTTTCCTATGCTACCTCCTTACGACATTTCCTTTGCAACATGTGGGGAAATTGATAGATATTTATGAAATGAAGAATTATTTCCTCGTCCACATGCAATCCACTATTTGGAGAGAGTTGTTAAAGAGTTAGATATTTTAAGTTTAAATTTGATATTTTCCTTGTATAAATGATTAGATCCATATTTAGTGGATCTAAGCAAACAATCCTTGATTTTATATAATTGATATTTGTAAATGAAAGAGTAGAGAAGAATAGCGTAAAGAAAATCGAGACAAGCCAAGACAGAGTAAAGGACCAAGAAAGGTCCAAGAGAGTGGAAAGGGCCAATTATTGTGTAATCAAGATAGACTTCTACAGATTTTTGTGAATGAAAATTGTGAAATTATCCTCCATTATCTGTGCTAGATCTTTGTGTATTTTGAGTTAATGTGTATGCTTGTGGATGAATATTTTGAGGATTGTCATTCGAAACAATCACATCTAGTTTAATCTAACACCATGATATTTGTTGGGACAATTGATTAGTGTGCATGTTCTCATCCAATTCGAGCAGAGGGAGTAAGTTGAAAGGATTCAACCAAGAATGACACTGACAATGGGCTAGTTGCAGGATAAATCATTTTCTATTAACTAATGAAATTGGGTTGCAAAGTAATTCTTGTAAACAGGTGACGAATAGAGTTTGAGAGTATTTTTTCTTGACAATGAAAAATTCAGAGTTTGACCCTATTGGAGCCGAAGACATTATAACGTAATTTTCCCGAGCCAAAGACTTAAGAGTGAAAGACTAGCAGTTAATGGAAATACTAATGTTCCCGTCAGATGGTTTCCTTCATCTCGACCTTTGGGAAAATCCTTTGGGGAAATATTAAGAGTATAATATTACGATGAGAAATCCTTTCCAATGCTAATCTAAGACCAATTGGGGAAATTTCTTCTATTCACCTCCAAGAGAAATATAAACCTTCCAGTCAACTGTAGCTTTGTTTACCACCACCCCCTGACAAGAAGAGTGTAAGAGTTATAAGTTACCAGTGGTCTCATTGAAGGAGGTCCTGTTAACTAACAGTCATTTATAGTTTGTTTACCGTCACTACCTAACAAGGAAAGATCCTGTAAAGTGGTGAGGTGGTCCCATATTATAACAGATAGAAACAGGTCATCAAAATAATTGTTTGTCATCTCTACCACAAAATTTTGGAGTGTTGACCACTTGAGAGCGTTTCGAAAAGAAGCGACTGATCTCATCGACAAGGAGACCCGATGAATTGGAACGTTTTTGTAACGTAATTTACTGTATATCAAGATCTCAAAGATGATTGTGGTCACGGGTGTCCAATATTAGGAGCAATTGTTCTTAGCATTGGTTGCATGTGAAGTTATGCCTTTTGGGTTCAAGTGCTATATGGTATGCGCAAAGACTAAATCACTTTCAAATTGACTCAAAACCAAGGGGACTCAACACATTTTGTTCCATGGGATACACAAATACATTGTATTTATTTAGTTTCTCTGAGATGTAAAGATGGTAAATATTATGCAAACATGATAAAAAACTCAAACTCACTTGAAACTGAGATTAATTATCAATACATTCATTCTCCATCTACAGGATTTAAAAAAACATTTTTTCTTCTTTCTTCACAAAGATTTACAAACATATATACGAGTAGAATTTTACTTATCTAGATCCATGGAAATAATATATACTACCCAAATATAGCATAACTTGTCCATCATTATCCAAAATAAATTAACTATCTGTATGATTTGAAAGAGGTTGTGTTTATTTATTAAGACTTGTCAAAATCTAATTTCTAAACTCATGAGAACCAACTCCCATTGGAAAAATATTGACTTTATAAAAACAAATTTGTAAATTTGAACGATGCCCCTACATCATACTCCCAATGGATAAAATATTCTTGGACACCTATCCATGAAGTCTTCAATAGTACCACCACTTTTATGCATCATTGTGGCAGTGATCCAAGTTGCATTTTCAACTGGATGATCCTTCCATTTTACCAAGTATTATATATACTACTTTCTCATTGTCTTCTCGCTTACTCTTTTGTCCAAAATCCTCTCATATTCTAAAAGCCTTGCTATTTTTAATTGTTTCTTCCAAAATCCTCTCATATTGATATGTCGTTGGCATGATATGGATACAAACCTTCCACATGGAATATGGGAGATATACCTACTCCTAATTGCAATTCAATCTAATATTCATTGGATGAAAAATTACCCAGGATCCTGCAAGGCCCTACTTTCTTCGACTTTGTTATGTTATATTCAGTTTTCAGAAATATCTCCTTAGATGACCTAACACTAGATATCCTACTTCAAATTTCACTTTTCTTCTCTTTATATTAGTTATGCCTTTTTATTTAAGACTACTTTCTTATAACCTTTGCTTCACTTTATCATTCAGCTCATGCATAGTTGTAGCAAAGTCTTCACCGTCTGCACTTCTCTTTTCAGTTTTTCCCAAGTCCCTACTTTCATGAACTCCTCTTAGATGCATACCATATAGAATTTGGAAAGAACTCATCCCTGTAATTCTATTTTTAGTCATTGTAGGAAAACTTCACCTGAGGAAATACATGGTCCCGTTGTTTGGATGCTCTCCAACTAATATTTTCAAAATATTCCCCAAACTTCGGATGACTACCTCAGTATTTCCATCAATCTGTGGATGGTAAGTTTAGCTACAACTCAATATTGTGCACAAATTCCATAAGGTTCTCTAGAAGTGGCTCGAGAATCTAGTGTCTCTGTCTGAGATGTTGCTCTAGGGTAAACCATGTAGTCTTACCACTTATTTGAAAAACAAATTAGCAACATTTATAGCATAACTGGTCTTAAAATAGGGAATAAATTGAGCCATCTTTGAAAACCTATCAACCACTAAAAATATAGAGTCATTATAGAGTCAAACCTAACACAAAATTCATACTTACTGAATACCAAGGACTGTTTGGGACGTGTAATGGAGTATACAAATCTGCGTTTTGACTCTTCCCCTTTGCATATTGATACATTTGGCACTTATTTACAAATTTATGAACATTAGTCCTCCTATTTGGCCAAAAATAAAAATGTTTCAGCTATTCATATGTCCTATCATACCCAAAATGCCCAACTAGTCCTCCACTATGCTTCTTTTTAATCAAATTCTCCATCATTGAACATTTAGGGATGAACATTTTATTGCTTTTTAATATATTAATCCTTCTTGTAGTAAGTATTATGTCCTTTTATTCCTATCCATAATTTTTGGATTTGTGCATGCTTCGTATGCTTCCTTTCCTTCAAAAATTCAAATCCCATGACTTGAATTTGACCTTCCTATAAAATCATACTCCTTCTACTTAAAGCATCAACAATTCTTTTTTCTTGACCACTAATATGTTTTAGCACAAAAGTGAAACCTTGTAGGTATTCTATCTGTTTGGTATGATTTTGGCTTAGTTTCGGCTACTACATAATATATTGTAAAGCATGATTGTCAGAGTACAACACAAATTATCTAGACATTAAATAGTGTCTCCACTTCTTAAGTGCTTGCACTACAACATAAAATTATTTATCATATGATGAATATCTCTATATAGCTTCATTTATTTTCTCACTAAAATAAGCAATGGGTTTCTCCTCTTGACTTAGTATAGCTCCTATAGCTACATCACTAGCATCACACCTTACCTAAAATGTTTTGTTAAAATTTGGCAACACCAACACATGATTCTTTGTAATCTTTTTTTTAAGTAGTTTAAATCCTTTTTCAGCTTCCACAGTCCATTGAATGGTTGTTTTTCCTTCTTGATAGTTTCTATAATTGGTGCATTTATTCCATTGGAATTTTTGACAAAATTATTATAAAAGCCAGCTAATCCATGGGAAATCCTCACCTCATGAACATTTCTAGGAGAAGGCCATTTTGTAATTTCTCTTACCTTATCTGGATCCACATTCAAACTATCTCTAAATGTAAGAAAACCTAGGTATACAAATTCTTACTTCATGAACAAGAACTTTTTAGATTTATGATTAACTTCTCTTGCTGCAATTTCTTCAAGGCACGCCTCAAATGCCTCAAATTCCCCTCTCTAGACTAACTATATACCAAGATATCATCTAGGTACACAATCACAAACTTTCCTATAAATTCCATTAAAAAATAATTTGTTAATCACATAAAAGTACTAGGCGCATTAGACTAACCAAATGGCATAACTGGCCACTCATACAATCCTTCATTAGTTTTAAAATTTTTATTCCACTCATCTCCTTCTCAAATTATGATTAGAGGATATCCACTTATGAAATCTATCTTGAAGAAATATTGAGCACCACTTAAACAATCTTAGAAATCATCCATGTGAGGTAAAGGGGAAATGTACACGGTTGTGATCTCATCGATAGCTCTAGATTACATAGATATCCTCCATTCCCCATCCTTCCTTAGATTCAAAATTTTAGGGACTACACATGGGCCCAAACTCTCTTTGATCTATCCCTTATTCGGTAGCTCTTGAACTTGGTTCCTGATTGTAACACCTTTTTCCCACATCTACCCAAATAGCCGGCCAATCAGGGTAAACATGCGACGAGAGGCTACTAATATGAAATTCAACCTTCTAGATGACCTTAAGGAAGTAGAACCAGTGGAAACCTGACAAACATGCCTTACACAACATAAACAACACCTCCAGGAGGTAACCCAACCTCCCAGATCCCTGAACCCTAAGGGGGAACTGATTTTTGACGCTTTTGAGCCTTAGCCGTCGGAATGTAAGGGAAAGGGAGTGGCTAGAAGTCTATATCCGTGGGCATGCCAAGGCAAGGTCATAGCCAGGACCCCAAAAAGTCAGTTCTATGCATGAAACTTCAGGATTTGCTCCACCTTTTTAGTCCTAGAGCCCAGGTCATTTCCCATAACTTCATGAAACTTTAGGAGATGATAAATAAAATTAAAACAAATATACGAAAGCAATCACATCACCGGAAACTCATCTAGACCCCTCCTGGCAATGACAGGCATTTATTCAACCACATTGTCACAAACATTGCACGTACATGTTTAAACAATAGATTTAAACATAGGGGTCTCTTACTTATCCAAGCATCGCTAAGAAGAATTTTTCCCTTACATCATTAGCTGCAATAAATTATATTTGACCATAGATACATTGTGCATTTATTTACAAGTAAAAACATGGATAGAGCCATACATCACTACTGTCAAAATACATACTTATAACCAACATAATAACAACAGAAATACCATTGATACAATAACAATAGAATCCACATATAAATCAATACATTTTCATACCAAATACCAAGGGAATGAGCTCTTCATTACTAAATGTAGTGTTAAACACCATGTTAAGCACACACATGGTGTATGAGAAGAATACACACACACACACAAGAGACTCAACACACAATGAAAGATAAGTGTGAGGCTTTCTTATTTTCCATTATACAAAGATGTACATTTATAGTACAATGGTGTGACTCTTGGTTTCACATTCCAAGGTCACTTGGACACCATTGTGACTTTTCACATTCCACACCTACCCATGTAGGATTAGGTGTTCCAACATCCCCCCTTAATCCGAAGGGGTATGTGTGAGTCCAAGAAAAGAGTTGTAATACAAATCTGTAAAGTATACATGGCAGCACTTGGGCTGAATCAACTGTCTGAAATGTTGGAAAAAAGAGGTGGTTTGAGGATGACCACCAACACTGGAACACAAAACTTGTTGCAGTTCCCGGAACTCTTCCAAAACTAGCAAGAAGCTGAAAGCTTCTGATAGAGGAATTGTCCCTCATAAAAAAGGGAGACCTTCAACCTAAAAGAAGGGAGGTCTACTACCTGTGATGGTTTTAGGATTACCAACAACTCTGGAATGCTTGAAGCATTTCCTGGAACTCAACCTAAGCTGGCAAGAAGCTGAAGGCTTCTGCTAGAGGAAGTGTTCATCATATATGAAAGGGAGACCTTCGACCTAAAAGAAGGGAGGTCTACTACCTGCGATGGTTTTAGGTTATCCACCAACCAAAGATTATGTTTTAAGGTTATCCACCAACCGAAGGCATGCTCATCGGCATCCGTGTCTCTGGCTACATCTCTGAATCTGGAATGACGAATTGTGGCTCAGGCTCGCTTGAACTGCTGTGTCTCTGGCTACAACTCTGAACATGGAATGAGAGATTGTGGCTTAGGCTCGCTTGATCTGACGTCGAAGCTTGTAGATGACCACCATTTCCCCCCCTTTCAGGTACAAGATGAGATTATGGAAAAAACTCAACTGTAATATTTTTCAATATTATAGAACAAGTTCTGACATATGACTTAAACATATTCTTGGATGTTGATGCCAATTTCCAAGAAGCGATCCATCCAAGATGAATCTTTGTTCTTCTGCCCTGATACTTGTGTACGAAGCATACGTAGAGAATGGGTGTGCCGATAGACCACAGTGCTTGCATGGATGAAGATCAAAACAGTGATATTTCATGTGGCCAACTCGATCACAGTGTTGGCATTTCTCAATCTGTTGTTGTTGTGGAACAGGATCTGGAACAGCTGCAGGTGAACTATCATACATGAATCCGGCACTTTGAAATTTGATAGGCTTGGTGTAGTCTAGAATATGAAAGGACACATCCTTGTCATATCCAAGACTAGTTCTGTGCTTGTTGTGGACAAGCTCTTCCCAAGGTCTGATGATGGGCTTGAGAAGTGTAGGCTGAGCTGCTGCATCTGCATGTAAATCTGCTCTAGTGCAATGAACTGAATGTGGATCAACTGCAACTTTGTTGACTTGCTGCTGATGGGAGTCTTTCACAATGTTCTGAATAGAAACAGGTTCATAATGGTGACTCTTTTGTTGAAGTTCGTCTTGTTGGAGCTGAGATTCCAACTGCAAAAACTCAATCTTTTCTTGTGCATCTTGTAAGCAAGTTTGAATATTACAAAGAGCATCCTTGCTCATTTTTATCATGTCATAAACATTGGAATGAATGAGGTTTTTCAACAACTCTAATGCCTCATTGATTTTAGCCATTTTCAACAACTTAGGCTCAAAAATGAAAGGGTGTTGGCTTCAACCGTTTACAATGTGATTCAACAAATACAAATGACTCAAGAGAACTTCCAACTATGGAAATCTCAAAGTACAAAATGTGCTCCTCAAATGATGGAGGACAATCAACAATGAGTTACATCAACAACTCAAATACTGATTGCAATTATGGATGAAGATGCAAATTATACTCACAATACAATGTCAGTTCAATGCAATATTTTCTACAAAATATTTTGTAAATGTGCAGCTGAAAACACTTGTGCAAGAGGCCTTTAAGGCAGCTGATTTCTCTTCTTCAAATAATTGTTTTAAAATGATGACAAACTTGTCTTCTCATGTAATATTTCTTCAAAAAAACACTCTTATGCCACAAATCACACAATGTCAAATCTGCAATATTCACTATGTATTCAGTCCATCTACTCCTCATGTGCCATTTTCCATTTACTGTTGTTCATTTCTCTCTTTGTTCTTCCTCTCTCTCTCTCTGCTGTTTTTTTTTTTTTAATTAATTAAAAATTAATTAAAAAATGGGAATAAAAAATGAGGGGAATGGGATTAATTTATTTAGGGAGAGGGATTTTAATTGTAAAATAATAAGAGGGGGGGAATTAATTTAGGAATTAAAAAATGGGAATGAAGGATTATAGTAAAAAGGAGGAGGGAATTTATTTAAAAAAAGGAATTAATTAAAATGAATGGAATTAATACAAAAATGGGAGGGATTTTAATTGGGAGGGAGAAATATTAAAATGGGATAGGATAATGGGTGAGTGGGGCTATTAAAAAATTTATTAATGAATTTAAAAAGGAGGGCGGGTATTAATGGATGAGGGGTAGTATTAAATAAAAATTTAAGATGAGAGCTAGTATTATATGGAGGGGCGGTAGGGGATTATTAATGTAAAAATTAATCGATATATGAAATGAAGGAGTCGAGAGTGATGTGAATAGACTGTTGTGAGAGCGCACAGGTGAGGGGGTATGGGGGTTAAGTAACACAGGTAGGGAGGGGAGTGAACTGTGAGGTAGGGAGAGCGTATGCTGGTGAATGTAGAGCAGGTAGGACGTATAACAGTGGAGGAGGGTGGCGTCGTTGAGGTGGAGGCCACGGAGTATGAGTATGGGGAGCGTGTGGGGCGGACTGTTGTATGGCGGAGGGTAGTATTGCAGAGTAAGGCTGAGTGGATGGGGAGGGCGTAGTGTGAGGGAGGGCCATGAGGAAGGTAGTGCGTAGGGTGGGGTAGGGGTGTGTGCACGGAGCGAGGGTTGTAGGTTGTAGATTGTGAGCTTGGGTTGTAGGCTGTAGATTGTGGGAAGCGTCGAGTAGAATAGGGGCAAAGGCCTTGAATCGTTTTTTTTTTTTTTTTTTTTTAACAACAGAGAGGTAGAGTCTTCAGCAGAAATTTTACAAATGTATAGCAGAATTCTAGGCAATGAAATATCTCAACAGCATATAATTTGACACTGTAGAATTTGGAAATTTTCAGCAGACAAAACTCAGAAATTTCTTCAGTGGCCCAGTAGCAGAAAATGCAGAAATGATGAAATTTTCAGTAGAAAAACTCAGAATTTTCCAGAAAATTCTTCAGAAACCCAATTTAAATAATATCCAACAGCTCTTCAAATTGCAGATTTTAATAAGCAGAAATTACAGAGAAAAATTAGAATGAAAACCTTCAGATGCACAATGCTGCCAATTTCTGAACACTGGGATTTTGAATGCTGCTCCTCTTCAAAACACTTCTGAATGGCGGCAAAAACACTGCTGCAGAAACTCTGAGTGCTGCAAAAATGTCAAGAATTTTTACAGATATGCACAGGCCATAAACACAAATGGCTCACTCAATTTGGAGCAAGGCCAGCAATCGCCCGCTCTGATACCATGTTAAACACCATGTAAAGCACACACATGGTGTATGAGGAAGAATACACACACACACAAGAGACTCAACACACAATGAAAGATAAGTGTGAGGCTTTCTTATTTTCCATTATACAAAGATGTACATTTATAGTACAATGGTGTGACTCTTGGTTTCACATTCCAAGGTCACTTGGACTCCATTGTGACTTTTCACATTCCACACCTACCCATGTAGGATTAGGTGTTCCAACATGTAGAAAAAAACCGTAGATGGGACTTTCACATTCCACCCGACCATAGATTAGCTGAGCTAAGTATCACATCATCCAATCACCCTCGTGCCATATTCCAAGCACGAATGTGGGACTTTATCGAACACATAAATCAACACCAAACCAGGGCTTCATAGACCAAATTGTCTCAACCCTAAACTAGTGATTCCACCTCACGGTTAGACATCACTAACCATCACAGATTGATCTCTATCTAAGTTTTTCCAGGGCTCCAGAGTGTTTGTTCCAACCAGGGCTTCCAGGACCAGTAACTCAACCCCAACTTTTACAGGGCTTCTAGAGCGTTTATTGAACCATGGCTTCCCAAGGCTAAACCACCTCACCCTCATCAATCATAAACCAGGCTTTACCGTGATTTGTATGTGATCAATAAGCGAACACAAACATATATATCACTAGATTCTCTCCGCCTACACCATGAGGAATTTTCATGTCTCCTAGTATCTCAGGATTTACCGCAACCTACCGTCCGAATCAGGGGTCACTATGGCCTAAACTGAGACACCAACCTCTATGATTTACTGTATATCTCGTCATTCATTCACAAGGATTCCTAGGCCTAATCAAGGGCAACCACCTCTCAGGATTTACCACAATCCAATCCCTAATCACTAGGCCCTAAATTAAGGCAACACCTCTCAGGTTTTACCGTAACCCACAATCCAAATCAGGGGTCACTAGGCCCTAAACCAAGCAACACATAAATCGGTCCTGTGTTATAATAATATAATATTTAGATATCCAACTCACTCAACTTTGAATGCATCCGGTAATCCAGTTAAGAAAAAACATGAGAAATCCACAATACCATGGCTATCCGAAAATGGCAAGGCTAGGCTGAAAACACTGTCACACCTAGAAAAACCCATGCCAAGAAAGAAAAGAACTACATGCAATACCCTGCATGCCAAATCTAGCAAGGCTAATACACATGCAAATCGATACCTACCAAGCATCCTGTTGTAGCTTATTGATTCCTTCTCCTCCTTGCTTGCTTCCTCCTTTTTCCTGCTCTTCCTTTTCCTTCTTGCTCCAAATCTCCAAGTATCCACACTCTCCAAGAGTGCTCCAAAAAAAATCTAAGTATCCAAGAGTATTAGAGAAAGAGAATAATGAGAGCTCCAAAACTGCAGTGAACAAAATCTTACCAACTGATCCTCAAAAGCCTTTTTATTAATGAGGCCTCTATTTTCTTCATTTTCCATTATTTTCCCTCAATTTTATCCTCACATACAGCATGTGACCTTTCACCTTCCTTTTCTCCTAATTTCCATTATTTTTATAAAAAAAAATCCAATTAATTCCTCACGCCTTTCCAATGCCTTTTCCAATTTCCTTTAGCCATAATAACCAAAATGAACACCTACTAGGATGTTTTTTCCCTCCATTTAGTTTAGAATGTGTGTCCCATAAACCGTGGTTACTATATATTTTTACATGAATTTTTACCAGGGTTGTTACAGAACCCTCCCCCTTGGGGGAACACCGTCTTTGGTGTTCAATGACACCTACAAACTAGTAAACTGCTAAAAAAACATACTTCCTATGGAGCTTTATAACACAACTCATTGTAGTATTTACAATGATAATTTGCTAAAACATAACAATCATATCGTTTACTAGAGCTTTATAACACAACTCATTATGGTATTTACAATAATAACCACATATACATTTATAAACATTTTATTCAACCAAAATATAACCAAAATTTTTATGGAGCTTTATAAATCTAGCTCGATACAATATTTACAATAATATACACCTATGCAAATTTTCTTAACCAAAAAATAGAAGGATACGATGCCCGTATCAGCAACAATGGAATACATAGGCTACACACATCCACCCTTAAATTAGTACCAGGATTCACTTCCTTCGCAGGAATTCCAGAATCCATTACCCAAGTCAAACCTGCATCCAATGTCTAACACTACAATCCTGCGCCACTTTTCCTCTCAGTGAACAATTAATGACTCATTTTTCCAGGGCACACTCCCGATGTGCACTTGATTCCATCTTGCAATGCTAATCACCAAAACAAATATGTCCCCAACCTTCCCTTCTTTGCTACGTAGTCCCTTAGATAATCTAGTAATTCCCTTCTCTGCTTTCACTCACCTTCCAAGTTCCCAAACATCCCCTATCCTGGGCGATCCATCCCTTGGAAAGGCTTCCTCGCATCAGAAGATATGAAAACCAAGGCATATACCTCCCTAAACCATCATACTAGTCACATCATGCTCATGGAAATCAATGGACACTATTGGGTACCAATGTCCCAAAATGGACCTACTCCTGAAGTGTTTTACCAACATACTTTTGCATGTTTCAATTCATTTTGATGTTGCTGCTAATTCTTGCAGTCAATTCCAATCACCCATGTTAGCAACCTATAAATATAGGATTCAAAATTTTGATTTGACTGATGGTAGTCTTGTAAATATGTACATACTTTTCTTTCTGCAAGTTGTATTCCCATATTTAGTAAAAAATCAAAAAATCGAAAAGACTGATGCATGGGGCATTAGACACTAGCCAGCAATGTAGGAGGTTTTTTCCACATGTTGTGGCTAGGAGGGTTCGAAATCATCTGAATTGTAACAGCTAGGTGTCAATACCTCAGCTGCCTGTTTCATTTAGATTAGTTAGAATTTGTGGAAGTCGAATAGTTAAGTTCAGTCCATCTGTCATGTTCCAGTTAGTTTAATAATTGTAATTAGGCTTTTGATTTTCTAAACGGTCCTCACAGAGGAACCGAAGACACACATTGTAATGTATATAAATTGTATCCCTCGGATGTATTGAAGGAAGAAGAGAAGGGAGATTTCTGCAATAAAATATGTGTTAACAATTGCTTCCAGTTAAATAATTTTAGTGCTCATTGGCCATCGAATTGTCTCGAATCCTTATTTGTGAAGAAATTGTTTAATTGTGAGGCGATTGAACACTGGTCTGTGTGAAATTTTTGAGTCGGGTTGTTTCATAACTTCCGCATTTCTCTGGTTGTTGTTTTCTCATAAATTATCCGAACAAGCTCTGTCGAATTTAATCTCAACCGTAGATGAGGTCTGTGCATGATCGTGGTCGGTTAACTCTTTTCTAATAGTAGTAAAATTCCACCGTAAGAGAGATAGACTGTCTGTTTCCAATTGAATCCTAAACCAATTCTAGACCCGAGTTCGTGAATACCAGGGATAGCGTAACCCGACTTAACCTTTGGTTGATCACTGTTCCGAAACCGCGAGTGGATTTGCAGAACCGGACTACCCATATCACACCGCTTTTGTTGAGTGAGTGGTATTTTCAAATTGGGAGCGATTCCATTGAGTGGTCGACACGTGGTAGAGGTGGGACCCCGAAAACCGCCTTTTCGCGTGTTCATCGCACGTTAATGTTCGACTAGGGAATCCGCGCGATATTGATGCATACCGTCGATCTGGAGGAAGGCCAACTAAACGATGATCGCGATCGGAAATAGCACGAGGGATAACCTAAGGTATGGTGTATGTATTTAATTGAGTTCCACCGATCGTATGTGTGGGTCGAAATATATTAAAGTGGTTCTTTGTGAATATTGTCGATTATTATTATAAGTTGGAGGGAGCCAAGGTTTGTTATAAGGGGTTTAGTTGGATAAAGGCTCGGAAATATATTTAACTCTCCAAAATTTTCTGAATATATTTATTTGTCAATTTCTTCGAAATTGATAAATAAAATTCCAAGAAAAGAAGAAGACCACGTGGAGGTAAACTAAGTTAATTGAGGGAAATGCTGACAGAGCCACGAGAAGAGACCAGCTCTCCTTAGGGGGCCGACTTTCAGTTTTGTTGCCTTCATTTGTGGTATCATAGCTGTTTTTTTCGAGTTGTTTTTGCAGAGTGCTGACATGGTAATTCGAGTTGGTAGAGGTGCTGGTAGAAGGAGACCTGTTGCCAACGCAGAAGTGTTGGAGATTTTGTAGAGGTTCGGGGCCAGAATGGATGCCATGGAGCAAAGACAGTCCGGAGATCCTGAAGACATCAGTGAACTTGAGATATAAGAAGCTGAAGAAAATGCTGAGATTCCTCCTGACTTGAGGCTCCTCAAAACTGTTCTGGGGTCTGCAGTTAAGCCCAAGATTGAAGTATCAGATTTTTCAGGAGGATTGAATCCAGAGGAGCTGGTGGACTGGATTAATGAAATGAACAAGTGCTTCGACTATGAAGAAATAAGCGAAGATAAAAAGGTCAAGTTTGCAGTGACAAAGCTGAAGGGACATGCTGCACTCTGGTGGGATGGAGTGCAGGAAGAAAGGAGGAGAGTTGGCAAGCAACCTATCAAGTGCTGGACCAGAATTATGGCTAAGTTAAAAGGTAAATTCTTGCCTAGTGATTATCAGCTAACATTGTTTAGGCAAATGCAGAACCTGAGATAGAGGTTGCTGACAGTAAAAGAATACACAGAGGAATTCTACAAAGTGAGCATAAGAGTTGGGCAATTTCAAGACACACCAGAGAAGACTGCCAGATATGTGAATGGTCTCAAGCTGGAGATCCAAGATGAGATTGGTCTTCTGTCTCCTAAGATAGTGGAAGAGGCCTACTAGATGGCCTTGAAAGCAGAGGAGAAACTCCTGAGGAAGCAGTCTGCCAAGAAGAGAGGTACTTTCCGTGGAAAGGGAAGTCAGGGTGGTAGAGGAAAGCCTACTACACCCAGGGATGGAGCTAACAGTAACTCACCTCAAAATGCATCTACAGAGGATGATGCAAGGGGCAGAAAGGGTTCTTATAGAGGAAAAGGAAGAGGAGGCAGAGACAGAGGCAGAGGTAGAGAATTGAGGTTCTATAGATGTCAGCAAGTGGGACACAAGCACTATGAGTGCCCAGAGAATATGGGTGCTGGTCCAAGAAATGCAGTTGTTGCCTAGGCTGGAGAAGAGGCAGAAATTGAAGAATAAATTCTACCAGAGAGGGGAGAATCCTTGGTGGTTAATAAGGTCCTGTTGAAGCAAACCAAAGAGGTCACTGAACCTGCACAAAGGAAGAATTTGTTTAGGAGCATATGCAAAGTCCAAGGGAAATGTTGCCAACTAGTCATTGATAGTGGCAACACAGAAAATCTGGTTTCCCTCGAGGTGATAGAGAAGTTGAAGCTGAAGACAAGGGAGCATCCAACTCCCTACAGGGTGTCCTGGCTGCATAAAGGGCACCAGCTGGTTGTAAAAGAACAGTGTGAGATAGAGCTGCAAATGGGCAAACACAAAGATAAGGTCCTATGTGATGTAATGCCCATGAATGTGTGTCATATACTGCTGGGTAGACTTTGGAAGTTTGACAGAGCAGCAGTGCATGATGGCAATAAGAACACTTACAAGTTCTTCAAGGATGGGGTACATCATACATTGATACCCATGGAAGAAGGAGAGCCATCCAGCAGAGTGATTGATCCAAAGACCTTGTTGTTGAGCGGGAAGGAATATCTGCAGCAGATAGAAGAAGAAGAGGTAAGCTTTGCTTTAGTTTGCAAACCTAAAGTAGTTCTTACTTCTACAAAGATTTCTGATTTGCCAGTAGAAATCCAAGAGATGTTAGACAATTATTGTGACATTATTGTGGATGATTTACCTGATGAGCTGCCACCTGTGAGAAAGATCAGCCATCAGATAGATTTTATCCCTGGTTCAAATCTACCAAATAAGGCAGCCTACAGAATGACTCCCACAAAAAATGAGGAAATAGGAGACAAGTACAAGAATTGGTGGACAAGGGACTGATCAGAGAAAGTTTGAGTCCATGTGCAGTACCAGCAGTATTGAGCCCAAAGAAAGATGGAGGCTGGAGAATGTGTACTAATTCCAGAGCAATCAATAAGATCACAATCATGTATAGATTCCCTTTGCCTAGAGTTGAGGATTTGATGGACTGTTTGAGCGGTGCTAAATATTTTTCAAAGATAGATCTGAAAAGTGGATATCATCAAATTAGAATAAGAGAGGGTGATGAGTGGAAAACTGCCTTTAAAACAAATGAAGGACTGTATGAATGGATGGTAATTCCTTTTGGGTTGTCAAATGCACCTAGCACTTTCATGAGACTTATGAATGAAGTATTGAAAGAATTCATTGGTAAATTTTTGATAGTGTATCTGGATGATATATTAGTTTTCAGCAGAACTAAAGAAGAACATTTAAGGCATCTTAATCATGTCTTGAAAAAGCTGCACCAAGAGAAACTACTGATAAATTTAAAGAAATGATCATTCATGAAGGAAGAGTTGGTGTATTTGGGCTTTGTTGTTTCTGCAGAAGGATTGAAGATGGACCCAGAAAAGGTTAAGGGAATTGTGGAGTGGCCTTCACCCAGGAATGTTTTTGAGGTAAGAAGTTTCCATGGACTTGCCAGTTTTTACAGGAAATTCATAAGAAACTTTAGTAAGATTAATGCACCCATAATTGAGACAATAAAGAAGAGAAAAAAACCATTTAAATGGACTACTGAAGCAGAAAGAAACTTTAAACTTTTGAAGCAAAAGATAACTGAGAAGCCTGTTTTGATTCTGCCTAATTTTACTAAACCATTTCAAGTAAAGTGTGATGCCAGTGGGGAAGCCATTGGAGCTGTGCTGAGTCAGGATAATAAGCCTATAGCCTATTTCAGTGAGAATCTAAATGACACCAGAAGAAAGTATTCCTCTTATGAGAAGGAATTCTATGCAATTGTTCAGGAATTGAAAAAGTGGAGACATTATTTGATGTCCAGGGAATTTGTATTATATTCTGATAATCATGCCTTGCAGTATATTGTATAGCAGCCCAAGTTGAATCATAAGCATGCCAAATGGGTTGAGTATCTCCAAGGTTTTAACTTTGTTTTGAAACATATAAGTGGCCAAGAAAATAAAGTAGCTAATGCTTTGAGTAGGAGGCACATGCTTGTTCAAGAAACTAATTTTGAAATTGTAGGGTTTGATTTTCTCAAGGAATTGTATAAAAAAGATTCATATTTTAAGGAAGTGTTTGAGGAATGTTGTAACCCTGTTTTAACAGAAAGAAGCCAGTGGTTGGATTATTTCTTGCAGGAGGACTTACTATTCAGAAGGAACCAACTGTGTGTACCAAAATGTTCCATGAGAGAAAACTTGATTAAGGAGAAGCATAGTGGTGGACTTGCTGGACACTTTGGTACTGATAAAACTTATGAGCAGCTAAGTCACTTCTATTATTGGCCTAAGATGAGAATAGAAGTGGATAAGTTCGTGAAGAATTGCAAAATCTGTCAATATGCGAAAGGAAGAAGCTAGAATGCAGGATTGTACACTCCCTTGCCCATTCCAGATAGGCCTTGGGACATGGTGAGTATGGATTTTGTTCTAGGATTGCCCAAGACTCAGAGAGGGAATGATGTAGTCTTTTTTGTAGTGGACAGATTCTCCAAAATGGCACATTTTATTCCATGCTATAAAACTAGTGATGCCACCCATGTTGCTAACTTGTTTTTCAAAGAAGTTGTTAGATTGCATGGGTTGCCCAAGAGTATCTTTTCAGACAGAGACACCAAATTTGTGGTTCATTTTTGGAGGACACTGTGGAAGAAAATTGGTACCAAACTGAGTTTCAGCTCAGCTTATCATCCTCAGACTGATGGACAAACTGAGGTAGTGAATAGGAGTCTGGGAAATTTTTTGAGAAGTCTTGCAGGAGAGCATCCCAAGCAGTGGGACCATATTTTTCCCCAGGCAGAATATGCATATAATGACTCACCAAATAGAAGCACAGGGCAGATTCCATTCCTAATTGTTTATGGAATGCACCCCAGAGGAATATCAAAGTTAAGAAACCTGGGAAGGGCAGAGCTAAGGAGCACAGATGGTGAAGAATTTGCTTCAGAGATCCAAGCCATACATGAACAAGTGAAAAAACAACTACAAGGCAGCAGCATCAAATACAAATGCAGAGCAGACTTGAGCAGAAAAGAAGTTCATTTTGAAGTAGGAGATCTTGTTTTGGCACACTTGAGAAAGGAGAGATTCCCAAAGAAGCAGTATAACAAACTGAAGTTCAAAAAGATTGGGCCATGCAAGATACTTAGAAAGTTTTCTGCAAATTCTTATGAGATTGAATTGCCACCTGATGTTGGAATATCTCCCATTTTTAATGTTGCAGATTTGTACAAGTATGAAGATGATAGTGCAGAAGAAATATCTGCAGACAAGGAACAGATTGAGTGGAAAGAGCAGCTAGCTCCAGCACAACCATTTCAACCAGAGAAGATATTGGACAAAAGAGTGTTCAAGAAGACCAGAGGACAAGAGTACTTTCAGTACTTAATCAAATGGAAGGACAAGCCAGAGGAAGATGCCACTTGGATGATTGAAGGAATGTTGCAGAAGATAGGCAGATCAGTGGAAGAGCTCATGGACAGGAACCCATGAAGAAAATTGCCCTTGGGAGTCTGATGCAGGGGCATTAAACACTAGCCAGCAATGTAGGAGGTTTTGTCCACATGTTGTGGCTAGGAGGGTTTGAAATCATCTGAATTGTAACAGCTAGGTGTCAATACCTCAGCTACTTGTTTCATTTAGATTAGTTATAATTTTTAGAAGTCGAATAGTTAGGTTCAGTCCATCTGTCATGTTCCAGTTAGTTGAATAATTGTAATTAGGCTTTTCATTTTCTAAACGGTCCTCACAGAGGAACCGAAGAGACACATTGTAATGTATATAAATTGTATCCCTCGGATGTATTCAAGGAGGAAGAGAAGGGAGATTTCTGCAATAAAATCTGTGTGTTAACAATTGCTTCCAGTTAAATAATTTCAGTGCTCATTGGCCATCGAATTGTCTCAAATCCTTATTTGTGAAGAAATTGTTTAATTGTGAGGCGATTGAACACTGGTCTGTGTGAAATCGTTGAGTTGGGTTGTTGCATAACTTCCGCATTTCTCTGGTTGTTGTTTTCTCATGAATTATCCGAACAAGATCTGTTGAATTTAATCTTAACCGCAGACGAGGTTTGTGCATGATCGTGGTCGGTTAACTCTATTCTAATAGTAGTAAAATTCCGCCGTAAGAGAGATAGACTGTATGTTTCCAATTGAATCCTGAACCAAGGCTAGACCCGAGTTAGTGAATACCAGGGATAGCGTAACCCGACTTAACCTTTGGTTGATCACTGTTCTGAAACCGCGAGTGGATTTGCAGAACCGGACTGCCCATATTGCACCGCTTTTGTGGAGTGAGCGGTATTTTCAAATTGGGAGCGATTCCATTGAGTGGTCGACACGTGGCAGAGGTGGGACCCCGAAAACTGCCTTTTCGCGTGTTCATCGCACGTTAATGTTCGACTAGGGAAGCCGCGCGATATTCAGGCATACCGTCGATCTGGAGGAAGGCCAACTGAACGGTGATCGCGATCGAAATAGCACGAGGGATAACCTAAGGTATGGTGTATGTATTTAATTGAGTTCCGTCGATCGTATGTGTGGGTTGAAATATATTAAAGTGGTTCTTTGTGAAGATTGTCGATTATTATTATAAGTTGGAGGGAGCCAAGGTTCGTTATAAGGGGTTTAGTTGGATAAAGGCTCAGAAATATATTTAACTCTCCAAAATTTGCTGAATATATTTATTTGTCAATTTCTTCGAAATTGATAAATAAAATTCCAAGAAAAGAAGAAGACCACGTGGAGGTAAACTAAGTTAATTGAGGGAAATGCTGACAGAGCATTGAGAAGAGACCAGCTCTTCTTAGGGGGCCGACTTTCAGTTTTGTTTCCGTCAAAGAGGGTAAAAATTCCTAAAAGAAAAA
Organism: Pinus albicaulis; assembly: GCA_034641835.2. Lineage (NCBI taxonomy): Eukaryota > Viridiplantae > Streptophyta > Pinopsida > Pinales > Pinaceae > Pinus > Pinus albicaulis. The sequence continues at coordinate 72,825 of JAXQQM020073650.1, read as the reverse complement.
TCAAAGGACTTAGAAAAAATAAGAAACCCCAAAAGAAAAATATGAATAAATGAAAGTGTGCAAGTATAAATGCCACTACTTTTACCTTTTGACTATGGCAGAGTGTCAATAAATGCCATAGTCCATGATGAGTTAAACAATTTAATCTTAACTTGTCATTTTTCAATTTTACTTGTTGTAGATAGAGAATAATGAATTTTCATACAGTTTAATCATGACAATTCAGTAGTTAGATAGATAAATAAGGTGAATCCAACAGTTTAATCTGGATTCATGGATGAAATAAGTTTAGAATTAGATAGTTTTACTTGCTTTTAGAAAGAATAAATGTTGTAAAGGTTGCTAGCTCAAATGCACCTTACTACAAAGGAAGAAAAAATGTTAGCATGGTAAGTTGGGTAGGTAGAAGAAGGTGAAAAATCTTAATGTAAATATCATTCATCTGGACTGCAAAATAACTAACTTCCCCTTCCCATAGTCATGAAGCATTCTAAACTATCAGTCAAAAAGGCTCAAGGCATTTCCGTGACTTTTGTTGGGACCAGACCCAAGGCTCTATGGTTGATTAGTTGAAAGTGTGAAATGTCTATATTAATCCCTAAACTCACATCATTATTCCATTTCATGCATTCATCCCCCTGAATAATCATAAGTAAAACCTCATATTTACTTAAATACATTGTAATTCCCATCTGACTAATTTCCATCATCACATGAGAAGCATTAAACCCTCAAAATTACATTATATCATAAGTTAAAGTGATAATATTAATGCAAATTGTCTTTTAAACTTCACTTTACTTGTTATGTTTATGTATTTTGAGTATACATTATCCCATTTCCATTTAATTTTTACTTATGTATTAATTCCCTATAGAAATGACCTTTTCCTATAGTATATAACTCCTTTTTATATAATAGCCCCAAAACCCACTTATTATAACTTTAGCCAAAGTTATTTAATCCCCACATGTGTAAATAAAACACCCACATTACAACCCCTCTAGCTAAAATATATCTTTATATTAAATCCCACCCCTATGGTAAGTAAATCGTTTTGATTTAATTACTATATAATAAAAATATATGAAAAAACCCTAAACATATGTTAATATATGTTTAAAAACAAAAAATGTAATTCCCGAAGTTTAATCTAAGCTAAACTTCACTAAACCTATGCTTTTGTTTATATATCCCCTTTCCCGATTTCCCTTAAGCTAAGGTTAAAATCTAAACTTATCCATTTTTCCCGATGCATACCCCTTTACCAAAATTCTTGCCTTGGTTAAACCATTATAAACCGCCCCATTCTATATAGAAACTCACTTTATATATTAGAAATCTCTTTTTTATCCCATATCAGTAGCGCCATCGAATTCAATTTTAACTGTCCGATCATCTTTACAATCATAATCCTATGGTACGCATCAAACGCGATCACCTTACTTCATATCCCTTCCTTCCCCACCGCGTTGAGTATTAGCCATCCAATCTTCAAGCATCCCTTTAATCTAACGGTCTAAACCGAACCCGATAACATATGCCCCCCGCCCCCACCATTTTCCATCGCATTAGTTTTTGACCGTAGATCTCCACTTACCATATCAACGGTTCACATTAAAGAGCCCGATCCCACTGCAGTTACCCCACAACTTTGAAGCAAATCCCGACCGTTCGCATCGCAGAGTCAGATCCGATGATGCAGATCTAGTATCGCATAACTAAAATGATCAACCAAAGTTTATGAAAAGTTGCATGATAAAAGTGGTATTGTAATACCACCCAATGCTACATGTCTATTTCCTATTCGATCACGTTCATATTGGCCAAAACAGCTTACCATCTAAAATAAATGCGATAACCACTGATGGTTTTTGCATTCAAAGAAAATCCGCTCCCGCCATTGACTGTGACCTGCATTAAATGATATGTATAATGATAAAAATATAAGGTTTAACCTTATTTTTTCTTCGTTTTATGTATTATTTCCCCTCGGCTGTTATGAAAATGCGCCCAGACTCTGTGAATGAATTTTATAACCATCACTTGCCAATTTTTCCCCTGAAGCAGAATTTCACCACAGTGACGACATTCAAAAGACTCTTGATGTTTTCCATTAACTCACAGCATCCAGTTTGAAGCTGATACTACCAGAAAACCCTTCGACAGCCTAATTCTTGAAAAATTCCTTAGAAACTATTATTATCTCACAAAAGCCTCTATTTTAAGTTCAATCTTCAGTATAAACCCTTGAAAAATCATTTCCATGGCTTCAAAAGGTCTTTTAACCTACAGATCTCCTAACAAGTCATCTTTTATAGTCTCAACCATTCAGGAAACCCTTGTTTCTTGTCTTAACTAGTTTTTCATCTCTCAGATTCCTAATTGAGCACTAAAATACCCATTGAAGACTATCTTTACCCAAGAATTGCTCAAAATTTCCTCTGTTAAAGTGAAATACTCCTGTAAACTGTTTAAACTTGCAGAAGTAAGCCTAACAATGCCTAAAAAACAGAGTTAAACCTCCACAGACTGATCTCATTCCACAAATATTTGAAGAATCTCCAATCACCTCCCTGCAGCCAATATTTCATTAACAAATTGTTTGATTTTTGCAGGTTATTATCAGAATATGGATTTGGGCCAACAGTTTCAATACTAGTTGACAAAATTGTTTGCTCCAAATTCTCAGATCTTAACTCAATATCTTCATTCAAAAAACAGTTTGCACACAAAGAGAGAAAAAAATTAAGTCATAGATCAGAATGATGAAGTTTTCATATTAAATGGTAAAAGTGAAATCAGAATTCACAATAACACTAAAAACATAAAAGTCAAAGAGTATCAGTGGTTAAACTGTATCAGGTAAAAGTCAGAGTGAAAGTTAAAACAAAGTTACAGAGCAGTCAAAGGTAAACAATAAAAGTAAATATGGAGGCAGTAATAGTAAAAAGAGATGAAAATAATTTCACCAGCATTGAAGTTTGTCTAAAGTGAAATTAAAACAGTGAAAAGAACAAAAAGGTGAAAAGATGAAAAACATAACAAGAAGGAAAATTTTTGCAGAAATTTCATGTTTAAGTCATTGTTTTACAGAAACTATTGTGACTAACCTAAAATTAATTTTTCAAAAATGAAGGAGGTGTCCAGCCACAAAAAACTCTCTCACTTTTCTAACAGCCATTATGGATTGGGAAATATTAAACAATATTGGAGAGCACATTTTGCAGAAAATTCCTGTTAAGTCATCATTTTGCAGAGAATATTGCGGCCAATAAGAAATACATTTTAAAAAACTGAAGGAGGTTTTTGTTCCTAAGAGAACCATGTACAAAAACCTATCTCACTTGTTGCACAGACATTTCATAATGAGAGATACATACACATATTTATAGGTTATTTTTCAGACTCTGTAAAACTCTGTTTTACACATATTTTTGCAGAGCCTATTGTGCACAGCTGGAGAGGAATTTTAGGAAACTGAAAGATATTTATCTCACTGACATATTTATATACAATAACCTCATTTACTTTTTACATATCTATTTCGGATTGAGAAATACAAAGGTATCATTGGACCCCAAGTTTGCAGAATTGTTGGAGCAGAATGCACAAAGAAAGGAAGCAGTTAGTGACTTGGATGCCTCATCATCAACTAAGAGGTGGATCAAATTCGAATTCTCCTCTTAGTCATCACCTATCCATAAGAAATAGTGCCAAATAGATGCATTAGTCTTGAGTGTCCTTTACTTAAGTTCTATTTATGTAAAATAGTTAGAGATATTTTGTAAACCAATCTTGATATTTTTCAAGATATTTTAGTTTAGCATTTGTATAAATACTTCACTCCTTGAAGTATTTTGGTGGAATAAAATTTCTCAGGACTACTATAGTCATTTTTCTGGATATATTGAAGTTGGTGTGAGTCAATTAGCAAAGCAGCAGACTCGAAACGAGATTAGAGACATCATAACTAAGGATTCTCGTGGTGACAAGATAAGTCTCGTCTTTTTCCTATTTTCAGTGTTTTCCTTTAAAAGTTTACATACATTCATTTTATGTGTTTCTATTCTATAATGATCAAATAAGGAGAAATTAAACAAGATTAGTGATAATAAGCTCCCTGTTTTAAACTAGTTGGCATTTTTATGTTTTCTGCTTGATAACCGGACCATAGAATTCTTAATTGCTCTAGGTCCCAGTTTGATGCCCTCCTTCAATCCTCTTTTCTGTAACTTAAGGATTCTTAAGTTCCCTTTTGTTAAAATTTCACCCATTCCATCAACAAAGCCTATTCAAAGCCTTATAAGGTCATCTATCCCACCCTTAGTACATTTTCATCTTTAAGTCTTATTTCCTAGCTCTGCTTGCCTAGAGAGTTGACTCCATTGCCCAATGTTCTAGTAGATCCCTCTGGTTTACCTTGAAACACTTTATATTCCCACCACACTTCTAAAATCAGTCCTATTGCTCAGTCATAGCTAGCCTAACACCCTTTATCAAAACAAAGCTAAATTTTAAGGAGAGATCCCTCTCCGGAACTCAGGAAGGCTAGATCCTGAATTCTGAAAGAGGTTCTTGGTTACCTCTAGTAAGTTACAAAGTGTTAAATATTTCTGATAGAAAATTTACTAGAGTGATAACAACCTAATCGGGAATTTATGTGCTTCCTATACCAAGCACATAAATTCCATTAGATTAAAAATATATTGAAATAAATTCACATCATACCTCATTGGTAGCTCATCAATAAGATACACTTGCAATTCTATTCACTTCCTGTCACAACAAGTCAAACTAGTTGTTTGATCAAAGAATCATGTATAAACATATCACATATGGTTATCTCAAAACACAACCATCATAGGTCAAAATCATGAATCACGTGCAATCATCATAAACCATAATCATAAATCACATGTAACCATCATAAGTTAGAATCTTAGATCACATGCATAATAAAACTGAAATAAGATATCGATACGTATCCTTCATCGGTCCTTACTTCTGCCTTTGTTATTTTGTACACACACTAGATCGGTTGCCACACCTGATAAACACCAAGTGTCTTTGTTTCTCTTCAATCATGTACACATACACAAAGTGTACATCACAACACATACATCCACACAATATTTACAACACCACACAATACATACACCCACACCTACATATGACACATACACCTACACCTAGTGTACAATACAACATGATGCATATGCCTACATCGGCATACAACACATAGACCTACACCCGGTGTACAGTAAAAAAAACACACATATACATATATAGAGTACAACACAACAAATACACATGTCACAATACCACAACTACACCATGCACATTCATAATACCATACATACACAAAACAACATGTACCACATGTGCACAATACCACATATGCACAACACAACATGTACGACATGCACACAATACCACATGTACAACAGTACCATATGCACAACATGTACACAATACCACCTATACAGAACACTACCTACACAACATGTGCACAACATCACATGTACACGGAACCACTTGCACAATGTGTACACAATGCCAAATGTACACCACACCATTTGTACAATGTGTACACAATACCACATGTAAACAAAACCACATTCATGACATGTACACGACACCACATGTACACAACGCCACATGCATGACATGTACATGACACCACCTACACAAAAAATCACATGTACAACACGTACACAACACCACATGCACACAACACCACATGTACAAGCATGCAAAAAACACCATATGTACAACACGTACACAACACCATATGTACATAACATTGTATATACAAAATGTACATAGCACCATATATACCTAGCACTGCATATGTAAAATACACACCACACCATATACACAACAACCATACAAAATACTAAATATGTTACATGTACACATCACCATATGTACAATCACTGAATCTGCAACATGCACAACATATACACAACAGTATTATTGCACATCCATAGACCACACATTGACCTCACAAGCAACCTTGCTTCCGAGTGTCTTTCCACTATCAATGCTTATCCTATCATGCCGCATATCACACTACTTTCACTTCGCTAATGTACCCATCAACGTTACTTATCCATAACATAAACATAGGAATAGTACAAGAATATAACATTAAATCATATCCACATGACACTGACCTCATATATCTGATAAGGCTACTTTGCCACTTGATTCCTCATATACAAGAACATCTTCATGTCATTCACCTGCATAAGAAATCATTCCTCCACAAGGAAGATCCTTGAAAACCCTATCATACAGTGACATAGATACATAGATATATACATATATAATCATTAGCATAAAAAAAATCATCATCAAGTCATACAACGACATACATATATGCATATATGCATATATATACATTATCCTAATCATGATCACAACATAATCACCGGATATCATAAGGTCTAGGTTAAGGGAACTTCCTTTATACATGCACAACATGAACATCATTGAGAACAATAATTCCCAACTTTAGCCAAGGCATATGACACCTCAAATAAATTTACTTTACCTTTTTTTACCTTTCTCATATTTGTACTACTACCGTCCATTTACCACAATGGAACTAACCAGTCCAACTGACTGTCATAGTCTTACCTTTCGTTGTGCTTACTCGTGCACCGAGCTTCATAAGTGTCTTGCATTACTTTTTGGATACCACATATCTATTCCTAAACTCCATCAACTCTCCTCTTTCTGAAACCAATTCCCAAGACTCTCAAAACATAAAAGGCAAGAACAAGAGCAAGCAAGAAGAAGACCATGAAAAACCAAAAGCAATAAGACACCACAACAAAGTGGCAAGGCCTTGCACCAAACATAAACAAAATTGAAAATGAAGCACAAACAAATCACAAATACCGAAAGCACAAGACTCCTAAAAAACACCATGACTCAATCCCCATGGTTCCCAATGCTTCCAAAGAAAACCTCAGCCTGAGCCTTCTTCAATATTTCATGGCAATCTATTTGCCATGCAATCCTTGCATCATATTTTCATAAACACATAATTGTCAATGGATAAATAAATATAACATATACCAGTTATCTCACCTTGTCGTGCTAAGCACGCTGACCTGTAACTGAACACACGTGTCAACCATATGTACCAAAGATCAAGAAAACATATCTATCCATTTGAAATCAACTTTTACCAAGACTAAAAACCATGCCATAATAAAATAATAGTCAAAATCATAATACTACAACTATCACCTACGTATAATCAAGTACATATCATCTGTCCCAATACATATGCGTTAGTACAACCATATTAAAACAAGACCATTTATTCATGCAATATTATAAACACATACTCGTATCATGTGATTAAACAAACTATAAACATAATAAATCAACTAGAAAACATAATGGACACCAAACAATCAACACCAGAGAGATGACATAATAAAACAATCAAGCATCAAGGACACAACATAAGCAAACTCATACCTTAATGTATCTCAGGGGAGGCCATCTTGTCTACACAATCAATCTAGGTTAACACAATATAACTTCACAACACATCAACTCAACATAAGTAAGATCAAGATATCCATAAAAGTAACTAAATAACATGTTTAAATCATAACTCATAAACAATTGTCATTCATACATAACAATCACATATTCACAATAAAACTAGATTAGTACAATACAATATCACAAATATATCAACTCATACATGAACATCATAACCATAATAAACTACATAGGCCAATCCAAATTAGCACGATACACATAACATCAAAATCTTAATGTAGTAACCCTAATCATCAAGTTAACTAACATATAACAACAACAAGTTAACATATAACATGCTCATGAATAACATATAACATAATCATCAAGTTAATAACATGCCTGGCTAACCAACGCATGTACGTATGATCACACTAGTCAACTAACATCTATCATAACATCAATAGAATGAGAGGTATACACATAACCATATTGCATATGACTACACTGATCAACCAACATTTATCATACATGTAACTATAATAACAATAGAATGAAAAAAACACAAGTAACCCTAATGCTTACAACAACCATGAATCACAGACCTGCATGCCAAACATGAAAACTTGTATGACGATCTGCTCTTGCCTATAGGTCCAATGCTGCAACTTCACCTTGATGGTTTGCATCTCCTGCTCTATATTAGCCAACACATTAGCATCATAACATACTAATATCATCATGATGACCTAATTGCATACAATGACCTTATGTACAAAAACCTTCACAAAACCAATGCAAGCTTGACCATATGCACCCACTTGACACGTATAATGATTCATGAATGACCAATACATGTCCCACATATAACATCACACAAGCAAGAATACACGAACAACACAAAAGCATGAACAATATATGACCTAGCATAACCAAGCAATGCATATACAACATGTAACAATATGTAAGCAAGGGTGTACGCACAATACATAAACAAGAATAAACACACAATCAGTCATACATTCATGACATCATGTCGAAAACAACATCATCAACACTTCCATGGCAACACCACTACCACCATGTCCAACACAACGCGAAAACAACAACCACATAAAACATAGGTATGAAAATACATAAGCAATAAACATAACACATGATCAACACACTACCCATCCAATACGAGAGTTGAACCATGCTCTGATACCACTCTGTAACACCCTCTTCCCACATCTACCCAAGTAATTTACCAACCAGGGTAAGCATGTGATGAGAGGCTACTAATATGAGATTCAACCTCCTAGATGACCTTAAGGAAGTGGAACCAACATAAACCTGACAAACCTTGCACAACATCAACAACACCTCCAGGAGGTAACCCAACCTCCCAGACCCATGAACCCTAAGGGGTAACTATGAGCATGTAAGGGAAAGGGAGCAGCTATAAGACTATAGCCATGGGCATGCCAAGGAAATGTCGCCACGAGGGCCCCAAAAAGTCGGTTTTGTGCCTGCAACTTTGGGATTTGTGCCACCTTTTCAACCCCAAAGCCCGGGTCACTGCCCAAAACTTCATGAAACTTTAGGAGATGATAAATAACATTAAAGCAAATATATGGAAGCAATCACATCATCGGGAAATCATCTAGTCCCCTCCCAACTATGGCAAGAATTTCGTTAAACATGTCACAAAAAATGCATCTATAGGTTTAAACAATAGATTCAAACATGGGGGTCTCTTACTTATCTGGGAATCGCTAAGAATAATCACTCCCTACAATATATTTGACGAAATATATTGACCATAGATACATTATGCATTCATTTACAAGTAAAAACATGGATAGAGCCATACATCACTACTTTCAAAATACATGCTTATAACTAGCATAATAACAACAGAAATACCATGGATACAATATCAATAAAATCCACATGTAAATCAATAAATTTTCATATCAAATACCAAGGGAATGAGCTATTCATTACTGAATGTAGAAACCAACCGTAGATGGGACTTCCACGTTCGACCCAACCATAGATTGGTTGAGCGAATTCTCACTTCAGCGAGTCACCCCCATGCCATATTCCGAGCATGAATGTGGGACTTTATCAAACACATCAATCAACACCAAACCAGTGCTCTAGAGACCAAACCATCTCAACCATAAACTAGTGATTCCACCTCATGGTCGGACATCACCAACCATCAGAGGTTAATCTCTATCAAAGTGGTTCTAGAAGTCCAGAGTGTTTGTTCCAACTAGGGCTTCTAAGTCTAGTAACTCAACCCCGAATGTTACAGGGTTTCCAGAGCGTTTTTCGAACCAGGGCTTCCTAAGGCTAAACCAACTCACCCTCATTAATCATAAACCAAGCTTTACCATGATCTACACCCGATAACTAGGCCAACACATGCATGGATATCACCGGATTCTCTTTGCCTACACCATGAGGAATTTTCATGTCTCCTAGTCTCTTAGGATTTACCACAGCCCACATTCTGAATCAGGGGTCACTAGGCCCTAAATCGAGACAACACCCTCTAGGATTTAACATATATCCTGTCATTCACTAGCAAGGATTCCTGGGCCTAATCAAGGACAACCACCTCTCAGGCTTTACCACAATCCAATCCTGGATCACTAGGACCTAAACTTAGGAAAAAACTCTCATGATTTACCATAACCCATAGTCCGAATCAGGGGTCACTAGGCCCTTAAACGAGGCAACAAATAAACCATTTTTGTGTTATAATAATACTAATATTCGAAGTTCCACCTCACTCAGCTTTGAATCCATCTGGCAATTTAGCTAAAAAAAAACATGAGAACTCCACAATACCATGGCTATCTGGAAATGGAAAGGCTATGCTGAAAACACTGTCACACTAGGAAAAACCCATGCCAAGATAGAAAAGAACCACATTCATACCCTGCATGCCAATCCTAGCAAGGAAAATACACATGCAAATTGATACCTACCAAGAATCATGTTGCACCTGCTTGATTCCCGCTCCTCCTTGTTTTCTTCCTCCTTTTTCCTACTCTTCCTTTTCCTTATTTCTCCAATTCACCAAGTATCCACACTCTCCAAGAGTGCTCCAAGAAAACTATAAGTATCCAATAGTATGAGAGAGAGAGAAAGAATAATGAGAACTACAAAACTAGACTGAACAAAATCTTACCAATTGATCCTCAGAAGCCTTTTTATTAATGAAGCCTCTATTTTCTTCATTTTCCATTACTTTCCTTCAATTTACTCCTCACATGCAACTTGTGACCTTTCACCTTCCTTTTCTCCTAATTTCCATTATTTTTATAAATAAAATGCCAATTAATGCCTCATGCCTTTCCAATGCCTTTGTCATTTCCTTTGCCAATTTCCTTTAGCCATAATAACTGAAATGAACACCCTATAGGATGTTTTTCCCACCATTTAGCTTGGCATAGGTGTCCCATCAACCCTAGCTACTATATATTTTTACATGAATTTTTACCAGGGATGTTACATTGATTCCCTCGTTCTCTTGTGGAGTCATTAAATAGGAAGCATTATTTGACATATTCGCTCTAGGAATTAAGTCAATATGGTGACTTATACTTCTCATAGGTGTAAACTCAGTAGGTAAGCCATCAGCTATGATATCATTGTACTCATTCCGTAGGTCTTGATTTTATGTTGGCAGATATGAAACAACAGGTTTTGTAAGAATTGCCTTAGGTTTGAAAATTACAGCAAAAATTGCCTCATATTACTCAATTTGCTGCAAAAAATCCTTTCCACTCATCAATAGTTTCTTTGAACTTTCAACCTTTGATGTGCTTCCTTCTTACATTGGTAGAAGTGTATATTTAAAACCATTTAATTTCAAACTTGTAAAGGTTCTTTTTCCATCATGCATGGCACTCCTATCAAAATTCCATGTTATTCATAGAACAATGTGGCACACATCCATAGGCATCACATCACACGTCGCTTTATCCTTAGAGCTACCAATCTACAACTCTACCTCACATTGTTCATTTACTAACAACTAATGGCCTTTTTGTAACCAAGATACTTTATATGGCTCTGGGTGTTTGATCTTCTTCAATTCAAATTTATCCACTACCTTTGCAGACACTATATTGTTAGTGCTTCCACTATCAATGACTACCTTATAAAAATTACCTTACTTGCAGACAATTCTAAACAAAGCCTTCCTTTGTGCTATTTCATTGACATCCTTCAATGGTTTCAGCAACAAGTTCTTCAACAATAAGGACTATTCTATTTTAGGCACATTTTCAACTGTTGGTGCATTTTCTCCCCCTTCTTCTTCTTGAGCAACATAGGCACATTTCTAGCATCAATATTCATTTTCAAGGCATTCAAATGACATTTGGCCTAGTTTTCCACATTTATAACACCTCCAAGAAGCCTCCCTTCCTCTTCCTCTACTTCTTCCTCTAGAGTCACCTTTTGAGTGTCCCTGCTGATTTGAGCTACCAACTCCATCCTTTTGTGTTATAAACTTACTTCTACCCTTAGTTTGTCATCCTCTTTAATGAGCTCCATCATTAGGCATATTTGGAGGGGTTAATAGTCTCCTTTTTGCCTTCTTGGATCTATTTTTCTTGCATTTTTATTATTATTTGGTTTTATGATGCTAGTATAGGTGGTGATTAAGGATAACATACCCTGAGTTCCTAATATAAGGTTGAGGGCAGAAAATCATGAATTATTAATAATTTTTATAAGGATTTTATCATAAAGACTCAGAGGAGACAACAAAGAGGAATTATAGGAGGATTTTCCACCCTCAAAGGCAGTCAAAGGATCCCAAAGATTCTCTCCAGCAATTCAAATTCCAAAAGCAGCGAAAGGATCCCCAAGGATTCTCTCAAGCAATTCGAATTCCAGAGGCAACCAAGCAACTCAAAGAGGAGTGCACCCAATCCTTGTTCACTGAGAGTCAAGTGGACTCAATCATCATTTTCTACGGAGTTGTTGGTAGCTTCCCTGTAGAATAAATAGAGTAGAGCTAGAGCAAGGAAGAGTTAATATATTCTAGTCTTGATTCCATTCAGAACTATTGTTATGAGCTATTGAGCTTTTTGTTTTATTCAGTGATCAAACTTTCAGAGATGTGCGCAGTTATTCTTTTATGAAATGAGAAAATTAGTTTCATTCGACTGATTTAAGTTTTGGAGGGTTGGGCTCGTGGGTTAGGGCCCAATCCATGTGCCTCAACTTCTCTGTTGTTACTATCTTTCCCTTTCTGTCATTCAACTACTTTTGCTTCTTCCATTTAAGTTAGATCTGCTTCTGATAAGTTTCATTGTTGTTTACTTTTCGTGCTATTGTAGATTTAATTTTTTATGTGTAGTAAAATAGAGGGAAAACCCCAAAAACTGTGATCAAGTCTCCCCCCCCTCTCATCTCTATGAATAGATTTCGAGTAGGGCAGACCTTCCCACAGGAAAAAATTGCTTTCTTTTTGGGTTTTGGGAAGAATTTGTGTTACCAATTCCAAGCCTTTCTTTCATTGTTTCATCCCGCATTTCTGTCTATTTCCTGTGCGTGAATCTGCAGGTGTGTCTCACTTATGAGCATTGCTCTTACGCCTCCATTCCCCTCCTTTTCTTCTCATCTTAACGTTGTACTTACCTTTTCTTTGCCTAACGCACTTAAGCCATTCAAAGCCTTATTTCTCTGTTTTTCTCTCCATTCACATCCGCCTTACCATTTTTGTGCAAAACACGTGAAAACCATTCAAAACCGCTGAAAACCCGACCTCCGCCTTTGCTCCTCGAGTCTCCCACCACCGTACATCACACTTCTCAAATCACAACATTTGGCTTTTACCTTTAATGCTTACCGTCATTATTTGCAATTGCGATATTTCAAAATCGCAAATTGCACTTCACACCATTTACCTCTTACCTTTAACGCTTATCATTATTCTTTGCGATTGCGATATTGCAAAATCACAAATCGCACTATGCACCGTTTACCTCTTACCTTTAACACTTACCGTCGGTCCTTGCGATTGCGACATTGCGAAATTGCGCCCCGCTGCTAGTCCCATCGCCACATCGCCCATCACAAAATCACACTTCGCACATTTTAGCTTTTACCCTTAACACTTACCGTCGTTCTTTTCGACTGCAATATTTCAAAATCGCGCCTCGCCATCGGTCCCACTGCCACATCGCCCCATCGAAAAATTGTACTTTGTACATTTTAGGTTTTACCCTTAACACTTACCGTCGGTCCTTGTGATTGCGATATTGCGAAATCGTGCCCCGCCGTCAGTCCCACCACCACGTCGCCCATCACAAAATCGCACATTTTAGCTTTTACCCTTAACACTTACCGCTCAATTCTTGCGATTGCAATATTGCGAAATCGCAAATCGCAAATCACACAGTTTAACTTTTTTCATAACACTTACCACTCATTCCATCGATGCGATAACTCCACCACGTCACTCTTCACACTTCACACTTCACAGAACTTACCACATCGCAGATCGCAACCCACAACCTTTACCGCATCACAAATCGCACTTCGCACATTTTAGTTCATTCCTGTTGATCTTTACCGCTATCTATCTAAACTTGCGATATTGCGATTCACGACCTGCCACGTCACTTCGCACTTCGCACAACTTAGTTCATTCTTGTTAATCCTTACCGCTATCCCTTTAAACTTGCGAAGTTGCGATTGCGACATCGTACATCACAAATTTTTCCCTCCATCGCACTCTGCCATCGCATTTTTGAGTTATGTCTGCTCCAAAGTCAATTCTCACGCTATCATAAAGTTTTATAAGGGTTTAACCCCCTCTTTCTGCTTCCAAACCGCGTTTCATGTGTTAAACCCCCCATTAGCCTCTTTTAGCCCTTTTTCTTCCCTCCAAACTGCAAATTAATTATTTTTAATTAGAATCGAGTCATGGATAGCCTATTTGCATGAATAGAATCACGGTGGATAGATCATAGGATAAGTAGACTGCATTTAGCTGTTTGGCCAAATTAAGTGTGGTTTAGGATTAGTTTCCTTTCTGCTATTTGTTTTCTGCAAATTAAATTAGTTTCCTTCCTATCATTTCTTTTCAAAAATTTAATTTAGTTTCTTACTATCGTTTCCTTCCTGCACATTAAATTAGTTCCTTTTTTTCATTTCCTTTTCGCAATTTAGTTTAGTTTCATTGAAGTGTGACAGAATTCAATAAGAACCCTTAGAAATAACACCCTTTCTTAAAGCAGAAGAGGATGACATGAACATAATGCATCTGATGTGTATATAGAACTGACACCTCCAAGTTTGTATGAATCTCGGGTTGATAAAGTAAAGTAGGGCAGCCCCTGGGATTTGCAGCACTCTTGGTGTAATACTAGGGCTCACCACTTTTTGGTGCTATTGTCGGGGAGGTGTCTAGTAGATGTTTTGATTTTGTTTTAGTATTCCTTTCTGCTTTCTGTTCTTTTCATGCCATTTCAGAAATATTGAAAAAATACAAAAATATATGATTTTCATGTCTCTTAGGACTAGGAATACTCAAAGACAAATCTTACCTAAAACCCCCATGTCACCTCCTGGCCAGCCTTCACTCTTCTTCAGTGCAAGTGAGATTGAACCCCCTATAGGAGAGCCTTCTCAATATTTTGAGGATCCTATAGGGGAAGAAGAAGAAGACCTTGTTTCAATTGAGGGACCTACTTCACCTATCTTAACCATGGCTGGGACCCAAAGAGCCTTTCCCATAAGAGAGGCAGATGAGGAAACTAAGATGAAAACAATTAGCCCCTCAGCTCTTCCACACTTCCATGGACTTACCTCTGAGGACCCTGACACATTCATGTTTGAATTTGTTGTTGTTTGTAGGAATTATGACTACACCTCTAATTATCAAAAGTTGAAGCTATTCCCATCCACCCTTAAGGATGCAGCCTTGCCCTGGTTCATGGGTTTTCTTGGGGATAGCATCACTACTTATGCACAGATGGAAGAGACCTTCACCAGCAAGTACAAAGACTATTGTAGGTCCAAGGAAACACAGGGTGAGATATTTAGCATGACTCTAGGGCCTGATGAATCCATAGAGGATTATGAAGAGAGGTTTCAATTGAACTATAAGAGAGCCAAATGTACTCGTGATCCTGAGTCACTTAAGCATGTACTTATTCGAGGGATCAGTGAAGAGATGATAGAAACCTTGAATATGTTATCAGGAGGAGATATCTACCAACAACCCTATGAAACAATCAAAATTGTCTTTCGGAACCATTCTAGGGCATTTAGTAAGAAGGGCATGTTAGGCTGATAAATCGTTCTTGCTGACAAGAAATATCTCCCTAGTATCACAAGGATAGCTAGAAACAAACAGGACAAATGTAAACTGCTTTCTCTAGATTATATGTAATTTAGAATTTTCTATGATGAAGAAAGGACCTACCTATGATCCAATGCTAGTTGAATTCTTCTTTCCCGTCGCTCCAAGCAGTCACCTCTAAATACCTGCAAGCAAAGACATGGAAGAGAATCAAAAGCACCTACAACATATACTAATTCACAAATCACAAATCTATCTTAATGATCAAGGAATTTAAGAAATAAGTCATTCAAGTAAACACATAAACAACTTATTGAGAAAACAGGATCCAATTGTATTATATTTAAATAAAAGAAGGAATCTTACAACCGTGTTCGCCTTGATGTCGTACAGATCCTTCCGGGGTCCGGAACAAGCGTTTTCCTTTAGTCTAACAAGCCCTTCCACTCTTTGAACCAGCCTAAATACGAGTATGTAATCGTTCTCGCAGTTAGCAAAAAGTATATTTCTTCAGCAATTCCCTTCTCTATCGTAGCTACCAAGTACAAAGAAAGTACTAAGTGTATACAAAATGGATAGAGAAGTTTTACATATATCATCATCTACAATCTTCAATCTCAGTAAGTACCCTTGAGACTGAACCAAAGCTTCAATTTATAGGAGAAGGAAAGTCGTTACAGCTCCAAAATGGAAGGGATAGAGTCCCCTTATCAAGGGATTAAGTTCCAAGATCCAAGGAATAGGCTTCTTTTATGAAGGAATGAATGTTCATGATAAATGGAGGGAGTAAGGCTTCGACTGGATAACGCCTTCTAGAAGCTTCCAACTGGGAGAATAATCGACCAGCTAGGCTTCTAGAATTTACTTTCGACTTCAAATTACCTTTTACAGGGGTCCGCACTTTTAATGAAGAAAACGTGCAGTTGGCTCCACGGTTTTTAGAGCAAAAGGATGCGGTGCCGCAGGTAAGGCTAAGGAAAAGTGCGGTACCAATATTTTTATGATTTTTACAAGCTTTTCTCCAAATTCAGGACTTGGTTTAGGAACTTTAGGGTTGTAGAATTCTAAGGGAGCATTATATAGGTGTTGATGAGCCCATATAGATAGTAAAATGTCATGGTGAAAAAATAATGTGTAACATATTTCCCCCTAAAGCGCGAAGTCTGAGATAATTCGAAGAGTGAAGTGCTTTATCATTCCAAGGATTTTCTTGTGGACACCAGTTGGAACCTGTAAAAATATTCAATGCAAACATATATATAGATATCATCGCTGAGGTAGGAATTCCCATACTTAGAACAACAACTAACTAAATAAAAACTTAACTAAAATGTTCTGATATAGAAATGATTTTAATATTACATCAGTAGTAGACACAGTATGGATGCAGCCATCTGTCATGAATAATCTATTGTATAATGAACAATAAAACTTCTCGCAGCCATCTTGATTTTTGCTTCCTGAACTAGTACGATTCTATCCATGCGATTGATTGTGTCGAAGTCGAACATGGTAGAAACCACTTGATTACCAGTCAATGACGTGAACTGTTAACAAGTGTGAGAGAAAACCATCAATAATGACAATGATTCTCAAAGTACTCAGTACAATCTATGAAATGTGAATTTTTGATCTGAAGTCAAACATTTCACAGAATCATTCGATCGAAGATCAATGATGTAACTTTTCATCGAAGGCGAGAAACCTGCCATTAAGGCATGCAGATTCCAAGGTACTAAAGGATTCTAGATCAACTTCCTAGATGATATGCTGTCATCAATAGAAAGTGACCCATCATAGGAAAGCCCACGACATGAAACCATTAGATCAAGCTTTGTAGAAATACTTTTCAACGACTGACTCAAGGATGGTCAATGCGAATGGAGACATATGTTTGCAAATGAATGGTTTCTTTGAACTTTCCCCTTGAACACATAACGACACTGCAAATGGTTTGGTAACAATTGACCTAAAGCTAATACCCAGAAACTGGCTGAAGACTTTCAATGTGGTTTGATTAACTGATAGGCAAAGGATTTTCCCAACCCAAGTAGAAGTGTGAAAAAAAGTGTCGTGTTCAAGAGTGGTATGCTGCTTTTAATCAAAGTTAAACAACTGGATCCATTTTCTCTCTTTTTCCCCCACCATTTCTAGCAAGTACCTCTTTATTTTTGACAAGCTTGAGGAGGATAACATTTTCTTGTTATATAAGCTCATCCTTTGGATGAGTCCAACTTAGTTTAAAAATCAAACCCTAAGAAGGAGTGGTTCGTTCCTATTTGTAATCGACAGGTCCTTTACTATTAAATTTTAACAAGTCCAGTATAGGAGAAGCTCAGTGTTTCTCAATTTTACAGAGTTAGAAGAAAAACTTAAGAAAACTCCGTGGGTGTAATTTTTCGTAAATTTAGTCTCTCAAGCCCGAAAAAGGATAAAATAATACAGGAGAGAACTCTATTGACCATGATTAGTCAACGTATACCTTTTTCGTAAATAGTCCATTTCAGTCTGGAAAAGGGGTAAAATTATACTGAAGGGACGACTATTCATTTCCTTTAATGAGTTCGAATAGTCAAGTACTCGGTAATATTTTCATCTTTAGAGAGTCTGAAAAGAGCTTAAAAGAGAACTCCAAGATTTCGCTTTTTCGTAATTTTCAAGAGTCCGAAAAAGTGATAAAAGTATACTCATCTTGTTTCGCTTTTTCGTAAGTTTTAACGAGTTCAAAAAAGGGATAAAAATGTACTCATAGCTTTTCACTTTTTCGTAAGTTTTAACGAGTTCGAAAAAGTGATAAAAAGTGTACCCATATGGTCGACTTTAAATTTAATTAACGAGCAAGAAAAGATGGAAAGAACTTGGCACTTTCATGTATTTTACGAGAATGAAAAATAGCAAAAGAAGCTCGGGATTTTCATGAGTTTAATGAGTCTTGAAAATAATAACCGAAATCGACTCAAGATAGGTTTCATTTTTACACAAGTTTGAAACATAGGAAACTTTGCTTGAGACAGTTTTCATTTTTACACAAGCTTGAAACATAGGAAACTGTGCTTGAGACTGGTTTGTTTCATTTTTACACAAGCTTGAAACATAGGAAACTTTGCTTGAGACAGGTTTCATTTTTACACAAGCTTGAAATGTAGGAAACTGTGCTTGAGACTGGTTTGTTTCATTTTTACACAAGCTTGAAACAAAGGAAAAATCATGCTTAAGATAAGTTTCAATGCCCCCCAAGCGTAACTTGCTAGAGCGCATGCCCCCCAAGCTTCATTTCATTCAACTAAGTAGACTATTGGTTACTAAAAGCTAGATGGAATGAAGTTCATTTACGAGATCGGATGAAAGACTCGACTTTGACTAGGAGAGGATTTGTTTCATTTTTTAATGAGCTTGACACAGGAAAAGAACTATGCTCATCAGGGACCGGTTTCATTTTTTAATGAGGTTGACACAGTAACAGGAACTCTCCTCATTACTCACTGATTCATTTTTTAACGAGGTTGACAGAGGAGAAGAACCATCCTCATGGAATCTATCAATCTATTCTCTACAATCTACCTACATAACCTACTAATTCATTTTTTAATGAGGTTGACATAGGAAAAGAACTGTCCTCATGGGTCTGTTTCATTTTTTAATGAGGTTGACACAGTAAAAGAAATATCCTCATATCTACTCTCTACAATCTACCTACATAACCTACTGATTCATTTTTTAATGAGGTTGACAAAGGAAAATAACTGTCCTCATCTAAGACATGTTTCATTTTTTAACGAGGTTGACACAGTAAAAAGAACTTTCCTCTTTAATCATTGATTCATTTTTTAACGAGGTTAACACAGTAACAAGAACTTTCCTCTTTAACCACTGATTCATTTTTTAACGTGGTTGACATAGTAAAAGGAACTTTCCTCTTTAATCACTGATTCGTTTTTTAACAAGGTTGACACAGTAAAAGGAACTTTCCTGTTGGACTTGTTTCATTTTTTAACAAGGTTGACACAGTAAAAGGAACTATCCTCACAGGAACATGTTTCATTTTTTAATGAGGTTGACACAGGAAAATAACTGTCCTCATTAATCACTGATTCATTTTTTAATGAGGTTGACACAGTAAAAGGAACTTTCCTCTTGGCACCTATTTCATTTTTTAATGAGGTTGACACAGGAAAAAGGAACTTTCCTCTTACCAACTGATTCATTTTTTAACGAGATTGACATAGTAAAAGGAACTATCCTCACCTACATGTTTCATTTTTTAACGAGGTTGACACAGTAAAAGGAACTATCCTCATCTACATGTTTCATTTTTTAATGAGGTTGACACAGTAAAAGGAAATATCCTCATAATATCTGTTTCATTTTTTAACGAGGTTGACACAGTAAAAGGAACTATCCTCGCCTACATGTTTCATTTTTTAATGAGGTTGACACAGTAAAAGGAACTATCCTCATCTACATGTTTCATTTTTTAAAGAGGTTGACATAGTAAAAGGAACTATTCTCATAGTATCTGTTTCATTTTTTAACGAGGTTGACACAGTAAAAGGAATTATCCTCGCCAGAGTTCTTCATCATGGCTTCCAAATAGAAGAAACACATGTCAAGGGATGCACCTCGATCATGGCTTCCAAGAGGTCTTCATCAGATGGAACAATAGTTCTCTAAAAGGAACGCATGTCAAGGGACTCAAAAGGGACTCAAAAGGGATAAGAACATCGCGTTCAAATAATCCCATATATTTTTCCATGTCAATTACCGGATCTAAGTCAACGAAAGTCGAGCAAATAGTGAGAGGCTCACTTGCATCGGTAACTGAAAACATGGGACTGGTTGCCACATAATTAACCCATGGCGGGGTAGATACCACCTTAGTATAAGGAACATCTAGGGGTGTTGGATTATTGGTAGTTGAATCAAGACTAGCGAATGAAAGTTGGTCAACAGTCACAATGTTTCCATTGTGAGGGAAAGACATCACGCGAAAGAGTGTCGATACAACAGCTTTCATTGCATATACATAGTCTCGCCCAAGGAGAAAATTGAAATCCAAGGGGCCTCAGATTACCATAAGATAAATACAGACAGTTTTACCTTCCAAAGTAATATAAAACTTAGGAAGGATCCCTAAAGGTTCACTAATCACTACAAGAAAACAGACATTGGTGAGGGGCGAAAAATGTCACCATAAGCTCATTGGTGATGGTCAAAAGAGCCTTCGTCACCAGAAACTGAAGGTCACCAAAGGTGGCGTCGCCGAAAGTATAGGTGTTGTGGTAACATTCAAAGTCTATCACCAATAATGATTTATAATGATGGATAGTGACCGTCACCATTTCATATGAGCAATGGTGACGAAAAATAGCCTCTGTCACCAAAAAAATGAACGTCACCAAAGGTGGCATCATCGAAAGTATGTGTTGTGGTGACATTCAAGGTTCGTCACGAATATTGATTATAATGACAGATAGTGACCGTCACCATTTCATATGAACAACAACGATTTTTTGTGATGGACCTTTCATGACCGTCACTATTGGTGCATATATATGGCGACGTTCGTTGACCGTCACCATTTCATATTTGGTGAGGGTCAAAAAGTGTCATGATAAGCTCATTGGTGACATCAAGGTTCGTCATGAATAATGACTATAATGACAAACTGTGACCCTCACCATTTCATATAAAAAACAACGATTTATGGTGAGGGACCTTTCATGATCGTCACTATTGATGCGTATATATGGTGGCGTTTGTTGATCGTCACCATTTCATATTTTGGTGAGGGTCGAAAAATGTCACCATAAGTTCATTGGTGATGGTCAAAAAAGTCTCTGTCACCAAAAACGGATTGTTGCCATTCCATATGAATATCAAGGCACAGTGGAATCGAACCACCAACCTCCTACTTGTAAAGTAGGTGCTCTTCCATTGAGCTAGCACCCTTTAAATTAGACTCTTAAAAATCATATCTTGAAACCTTTATAGAATGTAAATTCTACAACTTTAAATAAATTAAAGTCTCAACAATCTTTTACTAAACAAGAAAAACATCTGTGTTTCAGTTGCCATGCCTACAAACCATGGAGATCCCTATCGATAGTAGAATAAGATGTGTTTTTGTTGCTTAAAAACACATTTCTTATTAACCATTCTTACCTGACATAAACCAAAGAGACAACACAACATCAGCATACACAAAACTCCCTACTGATATATAATCATAACTTAGCTAAGAATTCTAAAGATTTTCTTAATTAATAATTTTGTATTTGGAAATCTTGTTTCTTCAAATTTAAAAAAGACTACGTTGTACAACACTTTTGTCTATTTATCCACACAATTATATCATAGCATATGTCACACAGTAGCAATTACGATACATAAAGTAAAAAGACAAATTTTCTCAATAAAATAGATTTAGAAAAGAGATTTGAAAACTATATGTTTGTCATCAAAACTTTAATTAGTTCAACAACAAACGAGTTGGAATTTTAAAAATTAATATCATTCATAGGACAAGAACATGACAATGGCCAAACTCACTATTCATACAAATATTAAAGCTAGTCACTATTTCCATTGCAGATAACTGAAATTTGGGCAGTGGTCTAACATTTAGAGTTGATTAGCGGGGAAGACTCGTCAATACCATCATTTTTTTCCATTATTTGTCATGTCTCTGGATCCATATCAAATAGCTTGCTATTCTCAGGTTCTACCTTTCAAGTACTGATTTTTGGCTCACCCTTTAAAACACAATTCTACCACTCCATTTTATTTTATTTTGTCAAGAGAAATGAGAGGACCTTCCCATCTTCTGTTTTAAATCAATCAATAACCATCCATCAATGTGTTAGCGCTCGAATCTGCCTCAGGCTGAGGAAGGCAAAACTCGAGGCAACATCAAACCACGCTCAGCCTCGTAGCTAGCCCTACGAGGACAGGAGAGGGCTCTCTCCGGGTCTATCTCGGCAAAAGGTCTTCAAAGGGGCTGAGATGACTTTAAAAGGGAACTGATTTTAGGCTAGTAAATAGGTAGGAAGGGGTATTTTGATCAATGACTGGGTTTTCTGGGCTGTATGGGGCAAAGACAGCAAGAGCAGAGATTTAATCAAAGGCACAGATTATTCCATAAGGCAAGATAGGAGTGAAGTTTAACAATTAAATTTGAAATTAAATGGAATGTAAAGACTGTTGAAGAAAGTTGAAAAGGGAATTAAACAATGAATCCTTTCCAACAAAAGAAAAACACATAACATGAACGTTTCTCCAGGGCAGAGCAGCAAACTGAATTCTACCCTTCTCACTTAGAAACATTCAAATTGAAATGGTTATTAATGAACTGTGAAACATAACGATTACATATGAAACAAAAGGAAAAAACATTTGCTAAACTCACACCACAGGGATCTTATGAACCAGAGCTGCGTCCTTTCATTATTTCTCTGTTGAACTGTACAATAAAACTCTCGGTTATTCCCTCTACTTATCCCAGAACTCACCACAAAATGATTTACAATAATAACATAAGCTCTGCTAGGAGAAAACAGATCGACCCAAAAACAAGGGCGCTGTTTCAACTAGAATTACAAAGATAGAAAAGAGCAGTTCATCTATTCTAAAAACAGAACAGCGTCCCCCTAAATCTTCTGATGACCATTGAAAGGGCGTAATGTGGATCATGAATGAGGACAGAATAAGCATTTCGTTCCTATCTTTCTGCATCTGCTTCAGCCATCTTCATTTACCGCGGAAAATAATCTGAAGTATTCGTGTCATCAAAGCATATGATTAAGTGCCCTTTTTATTACTATAGGGTAGAAATTTAACAACTTCGCTTGCCAAATGTTTGAACCTATGAAATGAAGGACCAGGTGTCACTGATCCGCAATACAAATCCGCTTTCACTATAGTAATGAAAGCTCTGATCTATGATAAACAAGGAACATTTGTTCAAAGGGCTGAATGGCATGCCTTTGGAATGGTTGACGAGCTCCTCCATTCATTTACGCTTCCAGCCATGTGTCTGACAGCTTGACACGAAGGGAAGCCCTCCATGTTGAGTAAGTCGTGGCATTTTAATAACAATCAATCCTATCGACCAACCGTGTGCTATTCTCTCCAAGGCTTTCACAAACTTCCCATTATCCTTCATGAGGCTTTCTCGGCTCATTAATGCACATTTGGGAATTCGGAGAATCAATTCTCCCTTCTGAAAATCCCGGACAGCCTCTCCCACCGACACCCTGAAAATTGGAGACAAAGAGAGAATATCCCAAGTAGGATTGCATTTTATCGTGTGAAACTCCAAGCGGGACATCGGAGACCCCTAGTGAAACTGCCCATCTCAGAAACTCTTGTGTGTCGTGAGGAGATGATACCGTTGATATTCATATGAATTATTTCTTTCGGTCCCTGACAGCAGTGCACTTCGGTATGTTTTCTCGTTCTCTTCTAATACCGGGGAACACATACCCAACCAGATATCGCAACGCTCTCCATCGACTTTAACACAAAGAAACTGGTATCTACGTGCACTTTTCTCCATTATCTGAAGTAATTAGTTCAATGCCTCCTTCCAGACAACAGAAAACTGGAGTTTAACAGCAGTGTCGAACGCATTCACACATTTGCTTGGAGTGAAAAAAATGAAGTTGTTTGAAAAATTGAAAAGCAGTGGTAAGATTTTGGGTTGGGGACTCTTGTGCGCCGCGCGCACTCCCAGTGCACCACGCCTGGTGAGTGCGCCGTGCCAGAGTTAAGTTACACTGTGAAAAAGCTCTCTATGCGTCATGCACACTGTGTGCATCGTGCCCAACGCCCAGTGCGCCACGCAGTCTTTCCTGACCACAGTTCAGCCTTTTAACACGATTTGGATTTTCCATGACCTTTACCTCGGTTTTCTCATCAATGTGGCCATGATACCTCGAAATTTTGAGCATAAATAAATCTGGAACAGGTTCCTTATTCTCATGTCCTTGGATCTGAAAATGAAAACCACCATATATTTAATCTCAACTACTGCAAGCCCTCAACTCTGGACATTATGACTTCGATATCAGCTGATGGTGATAGAAAATTTTCTTGGAATCTGGTCCTCTGAATGATAAATAACTCGGCTCTTCTATTTTTGTTGAAAAACAATAAATTCGGCCCTCCTATAGGCTGATTAGACTCCCCTTGGTAATGTCACAACAAAATTGGATCTCTCTGATTTTAGCTTGAAATGATGTTTTTCTTGGTTGACTTTCTGCAGGTATAAGAGCTGCTGAACCCGAGATGCCATTGAAGAGCTGTAGAATTTGAAACGCTTTGACAAATTACATATTTATTACAAAAACACATTTGATGATTTCTTCTTCAAAACAGGGTTTTGAAGAAGAATCAATCTCGCATTATTTACGATGACATTCCTGAAATAAAAACTCACTGAAGACATCCTCATGGCCTGCACATGTTATTGAAACATTTTGAGAACAACTATCTGCAAACCCTAGACCTATGACTCTTGTTTGACCAACCCAGCACTCAATGACTGCAAATGACGAGAAATGAACCTTGGTAAATTTGACTCTGACAAAGGACTGATAAGACTGAGTCTAACATTGGCTCCAATGGGGATGGCAGCTGCCGCTTCTTGGAGGTGCCAAGAACTGCAGATCTTTGGGAGAGCAGACAGTGCCTCCATCCATTGGGCGATGGAATCATTATTGCGAAGAAATGACAAAAGACTGATGACTTTAATTTATTTGACTGGAACTTGACTCAAACCAACTCGATGGAAAATTGAAATGACTTGCAAAAACTTGACTCTAACAAACTAACTCAAGACCTGAACTGAAAACTTAAAGCTTGATGGCAATACACGACCACCTGTGTTTCTTACTAGACAATATACCATCAAACTATATCATAATGCCAATGTAACCAATCAAGCAGATGTCTTCTTGATTGATTCTCCCGATCAGATCTGCTGGTCAACAATAAACACTGGTAACTGGGCATCCAAAAACATATTTTACCCTGATCTCCTTCATCACTGAACACTGCAATAAACACCTTCACAGCTGACTGCAACAAATCTGCCATTGGATCTCGAAAAACATGAAGATTTACCTCCTGCTGAAAGAACAAGGTGTCTTTTTCTCCTGATTCCAATTTTGATCTTCCTTCATCATGTACTTTAGTAAAAGTATGCTCCTGGGCTTCAAAAAACTCTAAACAGGTAGATGAGCAGATCTCCTCTTGTAAAAACATTTCAACACATGAAACATATGAAGAAGAATCTGAATGGAAATCCTAAATGTTCTGATCTTCTACAGTCTGAATATATTGTAGGTCATCCTCAAATGATATGACAGCCAAATTCTCAGTACATTCCTCAATCATGAGAAAAGAAACTTCAGCTGATTCTTGATACTCAAACATAACATTTCTATCATCTACAATAAATTTATCCAAAGGAACTGTTTCACTTACTTGAATGAAGATCTCATCTTGTTTTTCATGAACTGACTGAATTACCTCCTCATGCAGGTTGTGTTCTAATGAACGGAGAACATTTGGATCCATACCTCTGTCTTCTGTATTCCAGATGAACTCAATAACAAAGTTCTCCTTGATGGGTTTCAACACAAGATATTCCTGGTCATCACAATCTGAATCTGAAACTGAAGTAGCTGAAATGAAGTTATCACATTCTGCAATCTGCATGCTGTCTTCTTCTGTGGGAAAATCTGAAACAAGCTCTTTTCTTTCATCATCTTCAGCCATATAGACATCTTCAACTTGCTGATCTATAAAGCTGCTTGCAGTACTGTCATCCTTTTCAGAAAAGGAAGAAGGTCCACCATCACCTTCTGGACCAAGTGCACACTGCAGATCTGCGTTAACTTGAGCTGGAATATGACCATTCAAGAGTTGATCTATCTCGTCTTCAGATAGAGGAGATAATACCCTTTGTTTTCTTTGCCTCATACAATGATTGTCTTCATTGATTTCAAGTGAAGGAGTATACATATTTTTCTCATACTGCTGATCCATTTCATGCAATTCATGTTGACTATCAAGATGCAAAATTCCTTCATCTTCCACCACACTAAAATCTTGATCCTGCTGCAAATTTTCATGATCGTCTTTATGCTGCTGAAATGGATTTTCGTACAGGGCTTCCATGATCTCATCATCCATGAAATTATCATCTTCATAATATTTCTCAAGGCTTTCAATAAAAGTAGAATCATGTTTGCAACAGTCATGAACTAAATTTAACGATGGATAAGATACTTGATATCTTTCAATGAACAAGGCATGAAAATCCTTTAAACAGTAAATACAGGCTAGCGGCAAATTTTCATACCAAGATTGGGCTTCACCTTCCAGAGTAGCCAGGAATATCTTCATCAAGCAATCTTCAAGAAAAACCACCCTCAACTTGCGAATATGCATGTGAAATCTAACCAGATGTAAAGCAGCATACTTCTTACCATCATCGTTAAATGTAGGCAGATTCCTTGACCAATCTACCTTGGGCATCTTATTCGGAAAACCTGGGATGTGATCTCGGCTCATGGGAGCGTATCTCCTTGTGATTCGGTCCATCTTGAAAATCTGACAGCTACTGATCTCCCTGCAGTGAAGTCACCATGAAGCATTGATTTCTGGATTGTTCAGTGAATGAAGTCGCCGGGTGAATGATTTCAGCCTTGCGGTGTCTGACCATTGTTCACCATCAATGATCAGATCTGAAATTTGTCATCCTTTACTGGGGAGAAATCTTCCCCAGTATGGTCACCACTATGTTAGCGCTCGAATCTGCCTCAGGCTGAGGAAGGCAAAACTCGAGGCAACATCAAACCACGCTCAGCCTCGTAGCTAGCCCTACGAGGATAGGAGAGGGCTCTCTCCGGGTCTATCTCGGCAAAAGGTCTTCAAAGGGGCTGAGATGACTTTAAAAGGGAACTGATTTTAGGCTAGTAAATAGATAGGAAGGGGTATTTTGATCAATGACTGGGTTTTCTGGGCTGTATGGGGAAAAGACAGCAAGAGCAGAGATTTAATCAAAGGCACAGATTATTCCATAAGGCAAGATAGGAGTGAAGTTTAACAATTAAATTTGAAATTAAATGGAATGTAAAGACTGTTGAAGAAAGTTGAAAAGAGCATTAAATAATGAATCCTTTCCAACAGAAGAAAAACACATAACATGAACGTTTCTCCAGGGCAGAGCAGTAAACTGAATTCTACCCTTCTCACTTAGAAACATTCAAATTGAAATGGTTATTAATGAGCCGTGAAACATAACGATTACATATGAAACAAAAGGAAAAAACATTTGCTAAACTCACACCACAGGGATCTTATGAACCAGAGCTGCGTCCTTTCATTATTTCTCTGTTGAACTGTACAATAAAACTCTCGGTTATTCCCTCTACTTCTCCCAGAACTCACCACAAAATGATTTACAATAATAAAATAAGCTTTGCTAGGAGAAAACAGATCGACCCAAAAACAAGGGCATTGTTTCAACTGGAATTACAAAGATAGAAAAGAGCAGTTCATCTATTCTAAAAACAGAACAGCGTCCCCCTAAATCTTCTGATGACCAATGAAAGGGCGTAATGTGGATCATGAATGAGGACAGAATAAGCATTTCGTTCCTATCTTTCTGCATATGCTTCAGCCATCTTCATTTACCGCGGAAAATAATCTGAGGTATTCGTGTCATCAAAGCATATGATTAAGCGCCCTTTTTATTACTATAGGGTAGAAATTTAACAACTTCGCTTGCCAAATGTTTGAACCTATGAAATGAAGGACCAAGCGTCACTGATCCGCAATACAAATCCGCTTTCACTATAGTAATGAAAGCTCTGATCTATGATAAACAAGGAACATTCGTTCAAAGGGCTGAATGGCATGCCTTTGGAATGGTTGACGAGCTACTCCATTCATTTACGCTTCCAGCCATGTGTCTGACAGCTTGACACGAAGGGAAGCCCTCCATGTTGAGTAAGTCGTGGCATTTTAATAACAATCAATCCTGTCGACCAACCGTGTGCTATTCTCTCCAAGGCTTTCGCAAACTTCCCATTATCCTTCATGAGGCTTTCTCGGCTCATTAATGCACTTTTGGGAATTCGGAGAATCAATTCTCCCTTCTGAAAATCCCGGGCAGCTTCTCCCACCGGCATCCTGAAAATTGGAGACAAAGAGAGAATATCCCAAGTAGGATTGCATTTTATCGTGTGAAACTCCGAGCGGGACATCGGAGACCCCTAGTGAAAATGCCCATCTCAGAAACTCTTGTGTGTCGTGAGGAGATGATACCGTTGATATTCATATGAATTATTTCTTTCGGTCCCTGACAGCAGTGCACTTCGGTATGTTTTCTCGTTCTCTTCTAATACCGGGGAACACATACCCAACCAGATATCGCAACGCTTTCCATCGACTTTAACACAAAGCAACTGGTATCTACGTGCACTTTTCTCCATTATCTGAAGTAATTAGTTCAATGCCTCCTTCCAGACAACAGCAAACTGGAGTTTAACAGCAGTGTCGAACGCATTCACACATTTGCTTGGAGCGAAAAAAATGAAGTTGTTTGAAAAATTGAAAAGCAGTGGTAAGATTTTGGGCTAGGGACTCTTGTGCGCCGCGCGCACTCCCAGTGCGTCGCGCCAGAGTTAAGTTACACTGTGCAAAAGCTCTCTATGCGTCACGCGCACTGTGTGCATTGCGCCCAACGCCCAGTGCGCCGCGCAGTCTTTCCTGACCACAGTTCAGCCTTTTAACACGATTTGGATTTTCCATGACCTTTACCTTGGTTTTCTCATCAATGTGGCCATGATACCTCAAAATTCTGAGCATAAATAAATCTGGAACAGGTTCCTTATTTACATGTCCTTGGATCTGAAAATGACAACCACCATATATTTAATCTCAACTACTGCAAGCCCTCAACTCTGGACATTATGACTTCGATATCAGCTGATGGTGATAGCAAATTTTCTTGGAATCTGGTCCTCTGAATGATAAATAACTCGGCTCTTCTATTGTTGTTGAAAAACAATAAATTCGGCCCTCCTATAGGCTGATTAGACTCCCCTTGGTAATGTCACAACAAAATTGGATCTCTCTGATTTTAGCTTGAAATGATGTTTTTCTTGGTTGAATTTTTGCAGGTATAGGAGCTGCTGAACCCGAGCTGCCATTGAAACGCTGTAGAATTTGAAACACTTTGACAAATTACATATTTATTACAAAAACACATTTGATGATTTCTTCTTCAAAACAGGGTTTTGAAGAAGAATCAATCTCGCATTATTTACGATGACATTCCTGAAATAAAAACTCACTGAAGACATCCTCATGGCCTGCACATGTTATTGAAACATTTTGAGAACAACTATCTGCAAACCCTAGACCTATGACTCTTGTTTGACCAACCCAGGACTCAATGACTGCAAATAACGAGAAATGAACCTTGGTGAATTTGACTCTGACAAAGGACTAATAAGACTAAGTCTAACACAATGATATAAAGAATTACATATACACAACAAATGCCAAAGATGTGTTTGATGTATACTTATGCTCCAGGACTCATCTAACCTTACTGGTGCAAATAGCTCACCCTGAAAAAATAACATCCACGTGGGATTTACTAAACTTTTTTTAATCAAGCTCTCAGTAAACCAATCAAAATATGAACATCCTTTTAATCAATATAATCTTTGACTTGAAATAAAAGTGGCCTAGAATTGAATGTTATATCAACCATGTCAAGTAACTAATATTGAGTGAGAAATAATGGCCATGCATATTGGATTAATGAAATAATTGATCTAATAAAGCTCAAAATCAAACAGATGACTTACAGCTAAGAAACGCAAATAAACGACTTACAACTAAGACATGAGGTTTACCTTTCAACCCTGCCATTAGATAACTCTTCTTTATGCACAGACCATGAAACTTTTCTTGGTACCAGGTGGAAGTGGTATTGTAACATTAACCTCTGATAGAGTTTGTGTCCACGACTACTTCTCAAGATTTGCTCTATTACCAACATTTGGGGCTCGATAAGATACATGCAAAAACCATCAACAGGGAAATGAAATCTACATCCTTGTTAAAAAAGGGGAGGAAAATAAAATCCACAAATTGAAACAGACTATAGGATAACTCATTCCTGCAACATGATTATCTTGTCATGAACAATAAAAAAAGAAAACAAGAGAAACGTAATTTTTGCCACATATTGACAATCATTTCCTTTTGCATATTCTATGAGCAATTGATGAAAAAATTCAATTAAAACTTGTCAAAATCAGGATTATAGGAAATCATAAAGGAACGGCTCCAACACAAATTATATAACCCTAAACATAAGGATAGATTCTATATAGATAAGTATTTATTCAGGACATTGTATTTTGTGAAAATCTGGAAGTTTAGCATTATAGATAGCAAGACATTGTTGTTGGTAAGGGAGAACAAGCAGGAGATCGGCAGAATCCAATGAAGAAACATCACAGACCACTATGTCATAGAAAGGACCAATGGCAAAGTTCACAACAGTGTTGTGAGACTATAAGGCGAGGGCCCTCCTTTTTCACCCATCCCAATGGTAGGGAGATGGGTGAGGGGTCGTGGGTAAGTTGAGGCACTGCACCAAGTCCTTGGCAATATTTGAAATAACACAATTTATGGTACCACTTCCTTACCACTATGTGTCGAGTATTTACGAAGTCCATTCAAGAATTTCTTGAAAGTTCAAAGTTCAAACAATTATATAACCCAAAGATGTAGCCTAAAAAAGCTCAGATTGAAAAGTAGATAACCCAAAGATGTAGACTATATATCTCACATTTATATATCCTAATTTCCAGACATTGAAATGACACTTTTTAGCATACTATTGTGAATTCAACGCAAAATGCTAGAAGAAAAATATTGATGGTTATTTTGTTGATATATAAGTTTTATACATGAATTTATTTAAACAATTAGCTTGTAGTCTCAAACATATCTAAGGATGCACACAATACATTGCATCTTTAGTGCTGGTGTGTAAACAATGTCATAACAATAATTCTAGATATAGAACAAGCATTTCAAGCTTGCCTCTGTTGTATGATATGGACATTTGTCCTTCAAACTGAGTTATGAGACACATAACCACTTTCACCCTTAAGAAAAAATGTGGCTGTAAATGCATGGTGAACTCTCTTAACACTGTAGAAATTTCCTGTTTTCCCACCCCGGTTTTCAGTTTCACCTTATTTCTCCTTTTAGTTAAATGTCATTTCCCATATCCTTACATTCAACAACAGAAAAAATATTTTTTGCTGAAAACACAAATTCTGGAAAATTTACAGAATGCTGGAAAATGCAGAAATAAAAATCAACAAGCTCAAAATAGCTATTCAACACATTTTAACACAGAGATTTTTGGTCAAGGTGACCCTGGAAAAACCCCCTACTACTCTTGGGGAAAACCAGTTTGAGAGCTCCTTCTTATTTCTGAAAAATGCTTTTTACAGTGAGAGAAATATTCAGAAAAATCAGCAAGTAAACTTTTACAACTTATCTCGTTTTCCGTGCTTGACCACCGCCTCGGAAAATGTGCAAATAATAAAACTGAACCAGCAATAAATGTTGTACAGATTTCCTTGAAAAACGTAACCAGAAATTATAGCATTAATTTCTGTTGTACGGCCTCCTCTTTTTGCATGCAAAACAACATTAAATGTTGTTGTACATCCACCTAGGAATGCATGCAGGCTGCCTTAAATGCTGTGTACGAAAATCTGCCTCGATTTTTGTGCCAGCAATTAGCTATAGGCTGTATGGCCTGCCTAGAAAAGTATGCAGCAAAAACAACAACATCTCCCTCGAAATTTGTGCCCAAAAAATGGTACGGCCTCCTTGGAAATCGTGCCCAAGTCTGCTGTACAAATTCTGCCTTGGAAACTATGTCAAATCTTCCTTGGACTGAGTGCAAAATCTGCTATATGGACTTGCTGAAATACTGCCTTGGAATGTGTGCCAAGCTGCTGCCTCCTTCTCCTCACTGCTCAGGAATCTCCCTTGCTCTCTTGCTCTCCTTCTCCCAATCTGCTCATGAAAGAATGAATGACCTTTTCCTCCTTTCCCTCCTTTAACTTAACCCTAAATGACTTTTGGGGAATCCCTAAATCCAATGGTTGAAATAGATTGAGATCTAGGGCTGAGATTAAATGCTCATTTAAATCTCACTTTCTATTTTTTAATTCACCCCACTTTAATAAAGACCCACTTAGCCATTTATTTCCAAAGTCACTTTTCCTTTCTAATTTTACATTGACTTTATTAAAGTCACTTTAAAATTAGACTTTAGTAACTTTATCACTTAAAGTCACTTTTAAATTAGATTTGACTTTATAACTTTATAAAGTCGCTTTAGGAGAAAAATTAAATTCTTTTGGACACTTTTCCCTAGGCCAAAGATCAAAGCCTTAAGGAACCACCTGTCCTCCGGTAACCAAATTTCAACACTCCCTCTTACCAAGGAAGGTGTTCCTCACCACACCCATCTTGTCTCTGAAGTAGACATGCTTGCCCCATGGTAAAGCTTTGGTAAGAATATCTGCAACCTGCTCATCAGTGGGAATATACTCAAGCTTCACAGCTCCCTTCTGAACATAGTCTCTGATGAAATGATATTTGATCCCGATATGCTTTGACCTGTCATGAAATATTGGATTCTCCATGAGTTTAATGCAACTCTGATTATCACAGTAAATCACTGAAGGTCTCAACGGCTGACCAAATAAGCCAAACAACATCTTGCGAAGCCGGATGGCCTCACAACTAGCTAGACTGGCTGCCATATACTCTGCTTCCGCTGAACTCAATGCTACTGACTGCTGCTTTCGGCTGAACCATGACACCACTGTCGAACCCAACCCAAAACAGCACCCTGAAGTGCTATTCCTATCAGAAGCACAACCTGCCCAATCAGAATCAGTGTAACTTGCCAATCTCACTCCATCCCCATACCTGTAGTCCAGACCATAATCCACTGTCCCCTGCAAGTACCGCAAAATGTGTTTTGCAGCCACCCAATGAACCTTCCTAGGCTCACACATAAACTGACTCATCGTGTTGACTGCAAAACAAATATCTGGCCTAGTGTTGACCAAATACATCAAGGAACCAATTAGTTGTTTGTACAATGTGGGATCCACCAACTCGGAATCCGAAGCATGAAGCTTCTTCTAGTTGGTGATCACCGGTGTCGACATGGGTTTACAATCCTCCATGTGGAATATGCCAAGGATGTCCACAATATACTTCCCCTGCCCCAGGAAGAAATGCCCCTCCTCCTGCCACACCTCCAAACCCAAAAAGTAATGCATCAAGCCGATGTCCTTCATCTCAAACTCCACCGCAAGATCTCTCTTGCAGTGCTCTATGAGTCTCTCTGCACCTGTAATGACTAATTCATCCACATACAGCACCAGAATGAGAGGCTCCTCACCTATCACAATATAGTAAAGGTTCGGATCTGCCTCACTCTTTGTGAAACCCATCCCCTGCAACTATGTATCTATCCTGGAGTACCAAGCTCTGGGAGCTTGCTTCAGGCCATAAAGGGCCTTCTTCAGTCTGCACACATGGGACTCCTTCCCATGCACCTCAAAGCCCTGTGGCTGCTCAATGTACACCTCCTCATGTATGAAGCCATTGAGAAATGCGGTCTTCACATCCATCTGGTGGATCTTCCAACCCATCTCTGCTGCTATCGATATAATGGAGCGGATCGAAGTATATCGAGCCACGGGAGTGAAGGTCTCCTCATAATCAACTCCCTCTACCTAGGAGAACCCTCTAGCCACAAACCTCGCTTTGAATTTCTCAATGCTGCCATCTGCAGCATGCTTTACCTTGTAAAGCCATCTGGAAGTAACCACGGATTTGCCCTCGGGCCTTGGCACCACCTCCCAAACATCATTCTTCATGATAGAAGAATACTCCTCCTGCATGGCCTCTCTCCAGACCTGCTGGCTAGCTGCCTCCTCATAGCTAGAAGGCTCAGAGTCAAGGATGTTGGTAGCCATTGCCATATAGCTACAAAACCTCTCAGGTGGTCTACTCTCTCTGACCGGCCTCTTAGGCCCAGCAACAGATGTGGCCTCTCTCAAGGTGTCCTGAAGCCACTTGGGCTTCCTCTTCCCTGAGCACACTTCTCCCACTGGAGAATGAAACTCCTCCTCCTCATCATCATCAGGAGCACAACTCACGTTAATGCATCTGTTGTCCTCCTCCACTTTGAACTGTAGAAAGTGATCACAAAATGACCCCGTCCATCGATGGACTCCCAGTGGCCTCTCAGATCTCTACATCTTTGTAAAGCACCACCCCTCATTATGCGAGCAGCTGCTCAGCAGCCGGACCGGACCGTCTCGGTGTCCTCTCTGGATCCTCCCGATCCTGCCCATTGGATCCACAGCAGTGACTCGGTTGATGCGAGGAGTCACAGGTGATCCCGGATACTCTAACCCATGACCATGAAGACTTTGTCCTCCTCCCGAACTTCACATCCCGCCTGACATCAACTTTCCTCTGTGCAGGAATGTAAATCCGAAAGGCCTTTGAGGTCTCACTGTAGCCCACAAAGATACCCTTCTCTGCGGTGGGCTCTACTTTGGTCCTCTTCTCCTTGGGTATGTAGGAGTATGTGATACACCCAAAGATACGAAGATGACCAATATCAGGCTTCTTCCAAGAAAAAGCCTCCTCCGGAGTCATATGCCCCAAGGCACGATGCAGACTCTTGTTCTGAAAGTAAACAGCAGTGTTGCAGGCCTCTGCCCACAAAAACAATGGCAACCCCTGATCATGTAACATGGCTTTGGCAACCCCTTCGATGGATCTGTTCTTCCTCTCCGCAACCCCGTTCTGCTGGGGGTTGTAAGGAACAATGAACTCCCTCCTAATGCCTGCCTCCACACAATAGTCAACAAACTCTCCGAGGGTGTACTCTCCTCCATTGTCCGACCTTAGGGACTTGATCTTCCAACCTGTCTGTGTCTCCACAAGAGCTTTAAACTCCTGAAACCACTTGAAGACCTCACTCTTGGACTTCAAGAAATAAATCCAGGTCCTCCTGGAGTGATCATCAATGAATAAAACATAGTACTCATATCCACTCAAGGAAACATGAGACATCCGACCGCTCACATCGGAATGAATCAAATCAAGTATCCCAGTCGCTCTGCTGTCACTGCTGGGAAAAGGGGATTTGGCAAACTTGCCCATCGTACATCCTCTACAAGTATCAAAGTGATCAGTACTGAAATCTGGCACACCTGTAGTGATCTCCTGCAAGGTCCTCAAGGCTCCATGATACATATGCCCCATCCTGCGGTGACAAATCTCACACAGCTCAGAACTGCTAGCTCTGCTGTCAGTACTACTGCTCAATGCCAAAAGGAGCTTAAATGAAAACTTGTACACCTTTGCATGGCATACACCTATCACTCTAGCTGAATCAGCTAGAGCGCCCCTGGGATATATCAGCACCTGTCCTCCCCTAAACAGTATCTCATATCCTCTATCCTCCAAAGCTGAGACGGATATGAGGTTCTTCCTCATCCCTAGCACATAAAGAACATCTGACACCTTCAAGGGAGGTTTAGACTCCCTCTGAAATGTCAGTGTTCCCACACCGAATGCTCTAACAACTCTGTCATCACCGAGTACTACCTCTATATCAGTGCCACTTTCTGAAAGCTTTGATAAGTACTCATGGACTCCTGTCATATGATGTGAAGCCCCACTGTCCACATACCAGATACCCGAAGATGCTCCGCTAGTCGAGGGAAATGCATGCTCCCTCTGAACCTCTGTGGCAGGTGATATTACACTAGAGGACTCACACACAATGAACTCAAACTCTCGGTCAAAGCGATCTGCAAAGTCCTCAACCTCTGTTGATGTTGCCATGCTCTGGTTCTTCCCCTTCTTCTTCTTCTTCTCCGGACACACAACTGCATAGTGTCCCATCTTCTGACAATTCCAACACTTCACCTTGGAATAGTCCTTCTGTGTGTTACCCTGTTTACCTTTACCTTTTCCTTTGCCCCCACCATTTCTTGTGGAAGCCTGCTTCTTCCCTTTGCCTTTCTTGCCTCCTGCCAATAGTGCTACGTCCTCATCCTGCTCAACTGGCTTGGCTGCCCCAAGCTGACCTTTCCTGATCTCTGTCTGAATGCAATCATCCCAAAACCTCTCCCATGTGGGAAGGGTCTCACGTGCACAAACCCCATTAGCAAAGTTCATCCATGAACCGGGGAGGCCATTCACTGCAATCCGCACCAACTCAGTGGGTGGAATGACCTCTCCAACTGTTGCCAACTCATCTCTCACGTTAGTAATCTTTGTGAGATATCCAGCTGCACTATCAGTCTTACCCATCTTAATGGTCTCCAGCTTCTCCTTCAGGACCATTTTCCGGTTCTCATTGGTACTTTGGTAGAGATTGGACAATGCTATCCACAACTCATGAGCATTTCTCTTTCCTCTCACATGAGGAATGCAATGGTCTTTGACTCCGTCTAGAATCAGTCTCTTATCCTTGTTGTTCTTTTTATTATATGTTGCCAACTGAACAACATCAGTAGGCACAACAACAGGGTTCTTTGTGGTATGCAGCATGATGTCCCAGACTTCTGCCTCCTTAAAGATACTCTGCATTCTCTCCTTCCAAACGCTATAATTGGTATGCCCATCCAACCTATCCTCCACCCTCAATCCCAATGACATCTTGCTATCCTAAAAACTGAAAAATAGCACTGTTGTAGTAAAGATAAAAATTATGTGTGTGAAAAATCAGCTTGTTGGAATTTTCTGAGTGAAAAATCAGCAGACTGTATTTTTCTTCTTGTTGTCCCAAACTGCACTTTCAGCACTCAACCTTTGATACCATGTAGAAATTTCCTGTTTTCCCACCCCGGTTTTCAGTTTCACCTTATTTCTCCTTTTAGTTAAATTCCCTTTTCCATATCCTTACATTCAACAACAGAAAAATATTTTTTGCTGAAAACACAAATTCTGGAAAATTTACAGAATGCTGGAAAATGCAGAAATAAAAATCAGCAAGCTCAAAATAGCCATTCAACACATTTTAACACAAAGATTTTTGGTCAAGGTGACCCTGGAAAAACCCCCTACAACTCTTGGGGAAAACCAATTTGAGAGCTCCTCCTTATTTCTGAAAAATTATTTTTACAGTGAGAGAAATATTTAGAAAAATCAGCAAGTAAACTTTTACAACTTATCTCATTTTTTGTGCTTGACCACTCCCTTGGAAAATGTGCAAACAGTAAAACTGAACCAGCAATAAATGCTGTATAGATTTCCTTGAAAAACATGCCCAAAAATTACAGCATTAATTTCTATTGTACGACCTCCTCTTTTTGCATTCAGAACAGCATTAAATGCTATTGTACAGCCACCTAGCTGGAATGCGTGCAGGATGCCTTAAATGCTGTGTACGGAAATCTGCCTCGATTTTTGTGCCAGCAATCAGCTACAGGTTGTACGTCCTACCTAGAAAAGCGTGCAACAAAAACAACAACCTCTCCCTCGAAATATGTGCCCAGAAAATGGTACGAACTCCTTTGAAATCGTGCCCAAGTCTGTTGTATGGATTCTGCCTTGGAAATCGTGTCAAATATTCCTTGAAATGAGTGCAAACTCTGCTGTTATTTAATGCCGAAATATCAGCTTTGAAGGTGCTAAGCCGGTCACTCTTCTCTCATCGCCAGAAATCTCCCTTGCTCTCTTGCTCTCCTTCTCCCAATATGCTCATGAAATAATGAATGACATTTTCCTCCTTTAACCTAACCCTAAGTGACTTTTGGGGAATCCCTAAATCCAATGGCTGAAATAGATTGAGATCTAGAGCTGAGATTAAATGCTCATTTAAATCTCACTTTCTATTTTTTAATTCACCCCAATTTAATAAAAACCCACTTAGTCATTTATTTCCAAAGTCACTTTTCCTTTCTAATTTTACATTGACTTTATTAAAGTCACTTAAAATTAGACTTTAGTAACTTTATCACTTAAAGTCACTTTTAAATTAGATTTGACTTTATAACTTTATAAAGTCACTTTAGGAGAAAAAATTAAATTCTTTTGGACACTTTTCCCTAGGCCAAAGATCAAAGCCTTAGGGAACCACCTGTCCTCTAGTAACCAAATTTCAAAAAACACAAATATGCTCTTAGTATGGTATTGGATTCTCAGACTAGTACCAGGTTTAAGGGTGCCAAAGACTTTAGATTTTAACTATGATATGGTGAATGCTAGGCTTCATGTCAAGATATTCTTTAGGGATTTCATGTTGGGAAACCTCCAAATATGTGCCTAGGAAAACTCAAGTTAAATGGAAACATTTTTGTATAATGGTTGTGATTCATATGGATGCACATTTATATATATGTTTTTTCCTAAATTTGAATCATTATGTATTTTTGGAAAACCATTTTTTTGATCCGGTTTTTATCTAGCTCTGATTCAATTCACATTTCTGAGGTTAACCATTTGATGACTGCTCCAATTCATGTAATTAAATAGAGCATAAAAGATAAAGTGGTATTTGTGTGTTCATGAGAGTGTTGCATGCATAAGTAAAATGGGAGTTACAAAAATCTTCAGCTATGCCCAATTGGAAAATTGGAGTGTCTTAGATGTAAGAAAATGTGTAACAGAATATCCTAAATATAGAAATAAGAATATTGTGATGTGTGATTGAGTCAAAAAGTCAATTCGATCATGGATAAATACAACTCCAAGTTGAATGAAATATCACAAAGCATTGTGGAAAAAAATTTAGTATGTATGTCATATTGTTGCTCCTCTTATTCATGTGGAAGGCATAAGAATTTTATAAAAAATAATGATAATCTAAACTAAGGACATGTTGGAACTAGCAATTTTCCTTGTCTGAATATAGTAAGAGAGGAATCACAGTCCATGAGATGGTAATTATGTGCATGTGAAATCATGATAGTGCTTGGAATGACAAGCAAGCCACTAATAGTGACTCGTGATAATTGTCAATGGTCATAAAGATATAAATAGAACCATATTGGCATTTCCATGCAATTGAACCATATTTACAGTTCCTCTTATGATTATGGATTCATCCAAATGCAATAAATTAAGAAATTGGTTACACTTAAGAGTCAAACTCGTGTTGATAATAACAAAGGGTGGACCATTGAAAATCTGGATTATTGTCTCTCTTTTGAATATCGGTGTCTCATCTTTGGAGGATCAACTTTGTAATCGTTTAATTTTTCTAGACTTTCTTAACCCAAAAAGTAGTTGAAACCCTTGCCAGCATAATCCAAGATCTAACTACTTAAGCATAAATGGAACTTAAAAGAGATATAACATACTTGATACCACTCTTAGGCTTTGGTTCAACTCGAAGTGGAAGAGGTATTGGAGGAGAAGAATCAGCCAAGCTTGTTGCCCTATGCAAACAAAGTCAAGAAACTACAGCTCAAAATAAGCATAACTAAAGATTTATGTAGGTAATACAATGCCATGAAACTATCCAGGAAGCCATATTAATTTGTATAATGAATTTTGATAAAGAAAATGATTTGCTCAAAATATAATATACTATAAAATTAATGTTTTTCACCAACACAAGAAAATGCATAAACAAAGGATATCTTAAAGGTTGCAAAAGCATGTTTATGTGTCCTTTGGCGAAGTTTTTCAACATCTTCCTCGGCTTCCATTTGTTCTTTTAGATAAAGCAGATTATCATTGTCTAAAGCTACATTTTCCTCAACAAATGATATCTTTGTCGAGAAATCTCAAATATCCACAACTAAATTCATAATGACACTTTGGCATCTCACTATTCTTATTACTCAAACAAATACATCCATAGAAGGATGTATTAAGGATTTTAACAATCATTATTTGTTGCTAATTGAGAAAGTTTGAGTCCAATAAAGAGATAAATTATCAAAAATCCTTAGTGATCGAGTATGATTATACACATTTTGATTGGTCTATCTGAGGCACTTGAGAGGATAAATTAATATCCTCTCCAACCAAGTTCAATTGCCGCTTGTGACGTGATTTCTCTTCGTGAGATAATTATTGATTGGTACAAAAAATGTATATATTCTTGGAATATGATCTAACTATGAATATGGAAGTGTTCAAATCTTATTGAGGACATTGTATTTATGAAAATCTGGAAGTCAAATCTTTGAAATAACATAATTTATGGGAGTGACAAGGTATACAGGGAAATGGTAAGTTGGAAGTCAAATCTGGAATAACATAATTCCAAAATAACTTAGGGTTTACAGTGGCTCCACCAAAGATACTCTGGCATAGAGGTTTTTCTCATGGTTATTTTAGATTGTTGGCATATCTTTGGTGGAGCTAGGGTTTCTCTTTTTTTCCCCTATCTAGGGTTTTCGAAAGCATGGAGAATTATATGATAGGTTGTGATTGTGTTCATGGGTTTCATTTCTTCTTTATATATATGAAGTTTTCGGGTGAATGCTCCAAGAAATCCTAGCACCTTAAGACAAAAACAAAATGTACAAAGAAGATTGAACGAGAGAGAGAGAGAGAGAGTAGCACTACTCTTACATCCATAACCCAAGTATGAAAAGGAATATGCACAAGTGCATGATCGACTATAATAACAACTCACTCCTTCCTCTATTTATATGAGAGGTAAAGGGGCTTTACAATAACAAGTGGACCTAGTCCACTACAAGAAAACTTGCAAGGAACAAGTAGGTCCACCCATGTGAAGCACTCTACTCTACCATCTACATGACATGTGTCAACATCAAAGGTGATAGTGATTAACAAGCAAGCCCTCCATGGCATGAGCACTACTCCCTAAGGTCCAACAATCCTCCAAAGGTCCTAAGCTCCAATGCATCTCCAAGGTCATGTGTCTCCTTAAGGACAATGCATATCCAAGGTAATGTGTCACCTTAAGGACTCCCACACCTGCATATCCACTCCCTCAACCCAAGAGTTCACATTTCAAGGGATTTTGTGTGCTCATGTTGATTTTGGGATATTTTTGTCATGGTTTAATACCCAAATCTATTCCAAGCACACAAACTCCCTTCATGCATCAACAACATGAAGTCACCAAGCTCCATACTTATCCAACACTTTGAGGAAGAATGTCTTTCAAACATCCAAACAAGGTCTAGCAACGAGGGAGCTGACCTCACTCCAACATAAAATAGTGATGAAGATGTGTGAATGTTGATGCTCATAGAAAACGTCTTGCCTGGGGTAAGCCATCAAATAAAAACTCTAAAGAAAATTTCATGGAAGATACCATAGAAGAACTATAACCTTTCATATTGGAATTCTGAACAAATGTGCACCAATGTTAATGAAAGAAGACTAGTTGGGTTATAATTATAGGGATCATCTGGAACTGCATTGGGAGGAAAATGAGTAAGTTGCAATAATTCAGAATTCTTTTATGGGTAAGGTGAGGAAGTGAGTTGTATAAGATATATTCTATTTTTGTATTTGAGGTTCTGAATTTTGTAAGTTAATCCTTTCTAATAGATCCTTTTGTATGGATTGTTTCCTGTCATGCTTCATACATGAATTCTGGTAACATGTTTAGTCAAAATGGAATAAAACTATCAGGCCAAGGAACAACTTCTGAATCTTCATATTAATGTAGTGAACATAATTTATAGCATCAGTGTCAACTTTGGGATTCATCTTCCAAGGTTGGTTCCTATTCTAACTGTTCATTTTCTTTTATTTATATATTTTCAGCTATTCACCCAATCCCTAAGGATCAGGCATCTAACAAAAACTTATATAAAGAGTTTGGTGTGTATTCCATTTTGCCCAGATTACGAGATTGTCATATCTTGCATATTGTAATATATCCCTGACCATGCTCTGACCACCTGGAAAATAGGATTTAAAGCCCAAATTACCTTGGGGATCATTGTTTTGTGCTCCTGCTCTTATTGGTAATATACTCAAGTTTTGTATTGAGTTCAATTTTTCCACGGTGAGAATGTGAGTGCCTAATAAGAATGGATTTACATATTAGCTCGAAACAACTT
The DNA here is from genome assembly GCA_034641835.2 of Pinus albicaulis. Classification (NCBI taxonomy): domain Eukaryota; kingdom Viridiplantae; phylum Streptophyta; class Pinopsida; order Pinales; family Pinaceae; genus Pinus; species Pinus albicaulis. Next base: position 29,829 of record JAXQQM020073650.1, on the reverse strand, counting down.
GATGAGATTCTACAATTAAGACCATAGTCTTGGGAATATTTTGTGCTCATCATTTAATAAACATTTACAAAATATGTTCTTACAACTCTAGGCATGTTAGATATTATTCCATATCTCCAATCAAGATAAAGATGTTACCTAGGTCTTCTTCTTGTCCAACCTCGTAAATCAGAAATTTGTAGGTTGAAAATCTATACTAAATCAAGTTCTATCCTAGTAAGGTTGGAAGCTAGTTTTCTAATCCTTTACTCCGCACACCTTGGCTTCCACTATTGACGTGATAATGATAAAGAGTAGGCTGAATTTTATTGGGGATTGTTTACATTCAGAAGAATATACTTAGGTATTTTTATTTCAGCTACATATCTTGTTATACAAAATAAAAATTTTTAAAACTTCCTTTAGGTTACATGCCTTTGAGAGGGGTGGTGCAACCAAATTTAGTTGTTGTTCCATTAAAGTTAGTTTGGTTGTCTAATTATGAGCGTGGAATATTTCTTGTAGCCTCTACCACGCAATGCAACAGAAGTTTGTTCCATCTCATCTGATTAATATTGTCCATCCACTTAAGCTCATTATAAAAGTTGGTCCTATTTAAGCCGATTGTTTTTCCCTATTCTATTGTTATAGCTGTCCAAACAGGAGTTGATTTCATTTATCATTTTATATCATACCCATATGCAATTGTGGGCACATGATATGTTATGGTTTTATGTGCAATACTCTTGATTTGATTGAATTTGTTATTGATGAATTTTATTTTTTTCCCTTTAATGTTGCAGATTCCTCGCTTTTCCTTTGAGAAATTTCCAAGTTCAGAGCCAATTATTACAACTTAAATGAAGTCTGTCAGGGAATCAATGGCTTTGGGCCACACATTCCAAAATTCATTTCAGAAAGCTGTTCAGTCACTGGAGACAGGACATCATGGATGGGGTTGTGAGCAGGTGAAAGAGCTACAGTGGGATTGGGAATAGCTAAAGTATGGTTTAAGACTTCCTAGTCCAAATCGAATCTATGCACTATATGCTGCCATGAATAGAGGTATGAGCACTGAAGAGATTCATGAGTTATGCTATATTGATAGATGGTTCCTTTTGCAGTTGAGGGAGCTCCTAGACGTCGAGGGGTTCCTCTCTATTACAAAGCTATCAGAACTGAGCAAAGATCATCTTTATGAAGTAAAAAAGAGGGGATTTAGTGATAGGAAGATATCATTTGAAACTAAATCAAATGAAAAAGATGTCTGTGCCCGTCGCTTAGCTTTGGGTGTAAGTCCTACATATAAAAAGAGGTCATACATGTGTAGCTGAATTTGAGGCCAATACACCCTATATGTATTCATCCTACGATGATGAATGTGAAGCAGCCCCATGCGCAAGGAAAAAAGTATTGATTCTTGGAGGAGGACCAAACCGAATTGGACACGACATTGAATTTGATTATTGTTGCTGTCATGCATCGTCGTACTACAGGTTCGTAGTAACTTATTTTCCCACTTTGCATGAGATTGATATAAAGGACTTTTGCTCTTTTTTGGAAATTAAAGGTAGCACTTAGAGTTATGTAAGAATATTTTGATGTTTCTGTTATAATGGTTATAAGAATGATGTTTCTAACCTATTTATGAGCATTGCTTCACAGGATGCAGGATATGAAACCATCATGATGAATTCAAACCCTGAGACTGTATTTACAGATTATGATACTAGTGATAAACTGTACTTTGAGCCTCTTACAGTAGAGGATGTTTTGAATTCCATTGACAAAGAGAGGCCCGATGGTATAACTGTACAGTTTGGAGGGAAAACACCTTTGAATCTAGCTCTACCCATAGAACAATACCTCGATGAGTTTAAGCCCATGGCTGCAAGTGGGGAAGGTCTTGTGCGAATTTGGGGGACTTCTCCTGCTTCAATAGATGCTACTGAAGATAGGGATAAGTTCAATGTAATGTTGGATGAGCTAAAAGTCAAGCAACCTCAAGGTGGTATTGCTAAGAGTGATGAGGATGCAATGCCCATAGCAAGAAAGGTTGGCTATTCTATTCTTGTCAGACCCTCTAATGTTTTAGATGGTTGTTCAATAGAAATTGTATACAGTGATGACAAATTGAAGCATTACTTAGAAATTGTAGTAGAAGTGGACCCAGAAAGGCCAGTACTCGTTGATAAGTACCTGGCAGATGCTTGTGAGATTGATGTAGATTCTCTGACAGATTCTAAAGGTAGTGTGGTCATTGGTGGTATCATGGAGCACATTGAGCAAGCAGGTGTGCATTCTAGTGATTCAGCTTGTTCTATACCTACGGAAATAGTGTCACCTGAATGTTTGTCAATCATTAGATCATGGACATATAAATTGGCAAAGCGGCTTGGCATCTGTGGACTGTTGAATTGCCAATATGAAATCACACCTGCTGGTGAATTTTACCTTCTTGAAGCAGATCCTAGAGCATCACGAACAATAACTTTTGTCTTAAAGGCAATTGGCCACCCCTTAGCAAAGTATGGTGCGCTTCTTATGTTAGGAAAATTTCTTTGAGACTTTGGTTTTATACAGGAAGTTATTCCAAGTCACGTATCTGTCAAGGAAGCAATCCTTCCATTTGAAAATTTTCAATGCGGTGATGTGGTTCTTGGTCCTGAAATGTGAAGCACTGGAGAAGTGATGGGCATAGACTTTAAATTTCGTATGGCATTTTCCAAGGCACAAATTGCAGCAAATCAAAAATTGCCTCTTGTAGGCACGGTGTTTTTAAGTTTAAGTGATTTCACCAAACCAAGCCTCCCAGCAATTGCAAATGGATTCATTGAACTTGGTTTTACAATTGTTGCAACAACTGGCATAGCTAGTTTCTTGAAAATGGAAGGAATTCCAATGGAAAGAGTTTTGAAACTCCATGAAGAGCGACCACATGCAGATGACATGATTGCAAATGGTCAGATTCAGTTAATGGTGAAAGCAAATTCAGGAGATGCATTAGATCAAATAGATGGGAGGAATTTGAGACAAATGGCATTAGCTTATAAAATTCCTATCACAACCACAATTGCTGGAGCTTTAGCTTCTTTTCAAGTTATTAAGAGCATGAAGAAGGATTCGTTGAAGATGATACCATTACAATATTTCTTCAATACTCAGGAATCAGAGGGAACAACTCAGGAACTACATGCAGCTTCTATATGTTGATGTTCCATAGTTCACATTTCTTTATGTTGGTGTAATAATAGATCCTTACGAACTCTGTTGGTGTTCTGTTAGAATATTTTATGAAAAGGATATAACAGAATTCAATCAAATTTTCATCCAAAGCTGTCAATGAAAATTGTCTCTATCTAACGTTGGTGTAAGACTACTTCGTTAGAACTCTATTGTTGTGTTCTTCTGAGGCAAGATGAAAGGATTATAACAGGTTACATAAATCAATGAGAATTCCATCCAAAAGATGTCTTTAAAAATTGGATGGGACAGCGGAAGAACTATATCTAACTTCTTCTATTGGTAGTTGTGGTTTTCATGTGGTATATGCATGTTTCTCTTTTGGTTGTGGAATGTGGTTATTTGAAATTTATAATCCACTATTTAGTTCTTACTGAAATTTTTTATAAGACTGCATGGTCTCAAAACTAAATCCTTCATAATTCATTCCATGGCTCTTAAAAATGAAAAATCTGCCACTATCACCAAACCCACATATATGTTATGCTAGTTACAAATCAGCCTTGATGTGGGTCTACGGCATTTGCACTCAGATCCATGCTACACATGGTGTAAGGCAAGGGCTTCCCTCTTTCATTTAAGTGTATATTTTCCATATCAAAGTAGTTCTTTTGGTTCATGAATCTGCTTTTCCTGTAACTATGTTGCTTGTTTTCAACTTTTTACCCATGGCACTCCCTAGGGCCAAACTTATTCAAGTATTTTCTACCTTAAATTCTTCCCATTTGCATATAATGTAGCGTCTATGCCCCATGCAGCTTTGGGGGAGGAGAAGGCAATTGATTGGGTTGCTAAAAAAATCGGAAGCAATCAAGATCATTGGTCCTTCAAATGTCATGCAGGTGATCAAAGAAAATGCTCACACAAAGTAACAAACCATATTTTTTTGACCCTGTTTGCTTAGTAGGTTAAATTTTCCTATGAAATATATTGGTGTTGAAGTTCAAGGGATAAAAATTGTATGTGAAAATGGAATAAAAATTCAAATTTTTATTGCTACCCACTAACATGCTGAAGCAGTGTACCGACAATTTGCTGATCTTCAACTCTAAAGGTTGGAGAAACCAGATTTGAATCTGACTATATCATGTTTAAACAATTAGTAGAAACGAGGACAATATTATCTTCCATGTTTCAGTCTTTAGTGGCAAACTTCAAAAGACAATTTGGATTAGCATTACCATTCTTGATGAGGCTTGATGTGATCAAGTCGAGATTTTCTCTCCATAATGGAGCCACTTGTTGATTTTTTATGACTTTGGGATATTGATGTGACATTTTGGAGGGTGTCAACATTTTTTTGGAAAGAATTCAAAATTTTCTTAAGGAGTGGGGCCCTCTTTTGTCTGGCACCCTAAGGGATGAAATCAACAAAAGATGGAACAAATGCCACTCGTCTGTATTCTTTATCCTACACCTTGAACTTGGAGTACTGTGATGTACTTGGGGCTAAAAGGAGTGACCCACAGAATGACAAGAGAAGTCACTGACCACACAAAGATAAGAGAAGTGACTGATATTCTCAGGGCAACATTTTCTGAGATACGTCCTAATCGAATGGAATTCTCATAGCTAAAGAGCATGTTTGTTGAAACCTTCCAATAACCCCAAACTTCTATTTGGGATAGGAAGTTTTCAGAAGGTTTCTACAGTGGGATGCTCTGGATTCATGCTTGAGAAAAGCACTATGGACCTATGATAGTTTGTCTTTAGGTACTTGATCTATTTTTTCTAACAGTAATCCAAGAGTAATATTTTTACTACATTCAATCTCAAATACAAAGACAGATTATAAGGTCCCTCCAATTTCATACCATGAAAGTGAAAATATAGATGTTGTTGGAGGAGAATGATCTTTGGCATTTGTAAAGACTGAAGTTGAATGACCTACCAATCTATAAGGTTGACAAAAAAATAAAAAGAAGATAGCCAAAACAAAGCAAGTCATCCTGGACTCCATGAAGGATCCCACACATTATCAGTAAAACCATCAGTAATGGGATGTTTGATGCTATCTTCACTATATATCGGGGTGAGAACATCAATTGAAATATGCTTCTAAGGATCAAGCTTAGAGCCACACAAATGAACAAAATAGATACTGCAACCACTTCTTTGATAAAAATTAATAAACTCTATGATCAATGTGCAACAACTTGAAAAGAGCTCAAGCATGAAGATTCGGTACACAGCCTTGAATGTGCTTTCATCTTCTTGGAAACCTTGTGTCTAAGGTGCCTATGCCCGAGAAAGCATTCCACCTTTGACGCTTGAGAAATTATGGGATGATTTTATCCAAGAAGATACAAAATAGAGCGAGTTGCAGGTATAAAGAGGAAAGAGAAAAATTATAACCCTCACTATAAATATATTGAATGCCAGAAAAAACAGGGGACCTAGTATAGGTCAGCAAGAGAGAAAGATAATTCAGGTTCCTATAATCAATGGTAAGGAATGCTTGGGCCTTATCAAGTGTTTCATGTGTCAAGAGTTTGACAACTATGCTTCTTAATGTCCTGAGAAGAAGGGGAAGGGCAAGCATTACTTAGAAACTGCAGTAGAAGTGGACCCAGAAAGGACAGTACTCATTGATAAGTACCTAGCAGATGCTTGTGAGATTGATGTAGATTCTTTGACATATTCTAAAGGTAGTGTGGTCATTGGTGGTATCATGGAGCACATTGAGCAAGCAGGTGTGCATTCTGGTGATTCAGCTTGTTCTATTCCTACGGAAACAGTGTCACCTGCATGTTTGTCAATCATTAGATCATGGACATCTAAATTGGCAAAGCGGCTTGGCATCTGTGGACTGATGAATTGCCAATATGCAATCACACCTGCTAGTGAAGTTTACCTTCTTGAAGCAAATCCTAGAGCATCACGAACAATACCTTTTGTCTCAAAGGCAATTAACCACCCCTTAGCAAAGTATGTCGCGCTTCTTATGTCAAGAAAATCTCTTCGATACTTTGGTTTTATACAGGAAGTTATTCCAAGTCAAGTATCTCTCAAGGAAGCAGTCCTTCCATTTGAAATTTTTCAACGTTGTGATGTGGTTCATGGTCCTAAAATGTGAAGCACTGGAGAAGTGATGGGCATAGACTTTAAATTTCCTATTGCATTTTCCAAGGCACAAATTGCAGTAAATCAAAAATTGCCTCTTGTAGGCACAACGTTTTTAAGGTTAATTGATTTCACCAAACCAAGCCTCCCAGCAATTGCAACTGGATTAATTGAACTTGGTTTTACAATTGTTGCAACAATTGGCACAGCTAGTTTGTTGAAAATGGAAGGAATTCCAGTGGAAAGAGTTTTGAAACTCCATGAAGAGCGGCACATGTAGATGACATGATTGCAAATGGTCAGATTCAGTTAATGGTGATTGAAAATTCAGGAGATGCATTAGATCAAATAGACGGGCGGAAGTTGAGACGAATAGCATTAGCTTATAAAATTCCTATCATAACCACAGTTGCTGGAGCTTTAGCTTCTGTTCAGGTTATTAAGAGCATGAAGAAGGATTCGTTGAAGATGATACCATTACAAGATTTCTTCAATACTCAGGAATCAGAGGGAACAACTCAAGAATCAGAGGGAACAACTAAGGAACTACATGTAGCTTCTATATGTTGATGTTCCATAGTTCACATTTATTTATGTTGGTGTAATAATAGATCCTTACGAACTCTGTTGGTGTTCTGTTAGAAGATTTTATGAAATGGATATAACAGAATTTAATCAAATTTTCATCCAAAGTTGTCAATGCAAATTGTCTCTATCTAATGTTGGTGTAAGACTACTTCGTTAGAACTCTATTGTGGTGTTCTTCTGAGGCAAGATGAAAGGATTATAACAGGTTACATAAATTAATGAGATTTCCATCCAAAAGATGTCTTCACAAATTGGATGGGATAGCAGAAGAACTATATATAACTTCTTCTATTGGTAGTTGTGGTTTTCATGTGGTATATGCATGTTTCTCTTGTGGTTGTGGACTGTGGTTATTTGAAATTTATAATCCACTATTTAGTTCTTACTGGAAGTTTTTAGAAGACTACATGGTCTCAAAATTGAATCCTTCATAATTCATTCCATGGCTCTTAAAAATGAAAAATCTGCCACTATCACCAAACCCACATATATGTTATGTTAGTTACAAATCAGCCTTGATGTGGGTCTACGACATTTGCGCTCAGATCCATGCTACATATGGTGTAAGGCAAGGGCTTTCCTCTTTCGTTTAAGTGCAGATTTTCCATCTCGAAGTAGTTCTTTTGGTTCATGAATCTGCTTTTCATGTAACTATGTTGCTTGTTTTCATCTTTTTACCCACAACACTCCCTAGGGCCAGACTTATTCAAGTATTTTCTGCCTTAAATTCTTCCCATTTGCATATAATGTAGCGTCTATGCCGCATGCAGCTTCGGGGGAGGAGAAGGCAATTGATTGGGATGCTAAAAAAATCAGAAGAAATCAAGATCATTGGTCCTTCAAATGTCATGCAGGTGATCAAAGAAAATGCTCATGCAAAGTAACAGACCATATTTTTTTGACCCTGTTTGCTTCGTAGGTTAAATTTTCCTATGAAATATATTGTTGTTGAAGTTCAAGGGATGAAAATTGTATGTGAAAATGGAATAAAAATTCAAATTTTTCTTTCTACCCACCAACATGCTGAAGAAATGTACCGACAATTTTTTGATCTTCATCTCTAAAGGTTGTTGAAACCAGATTTGAATCTGACTATATCATGTTTAAACAATTAGTAGAAACAAGGACAACATTATCTTCCATGTTTCAGTCTTTAGTGGCAAACTTCAAAAGACAATTTGGATTAGAATTACCATTGTTGATGAGGCTTGATGTGATCAAGTCGAGATTTTATCTCCATAATGGAGCCACTTGTTGATTTTTATGACTTTGGGATATTGATGTGACATTTTGGAGGGTGTCAACATTTTGTTGGAAAGAATTCAACATTTTCTTAATGAGTGGGGCCCCCTTTTGTCTAGCACCCTAAGGGATGAAATCAACAAAATATGGAACAAATGCCACTCGTCTGTATTCTTTATCCTACACCTTGAACCTGGAGTACTATGATGTACTTGGGGCTAAAAGGAGTGACCCACACAATGAAAAGAGAAGTGACTGACCACACAAAGACAAGAGAAGCGACTGATAGTCTCAGGGCAACATTTTCTGAGATACGTCCTAATCCAATGGAATTCTCATAGCTAAAGAGCATGTCTGTTGAAACCTTCCATTAACCCCAAACTTCTATTTGGGATAGGAAGTTGTCGGAAGGTTTCTACAGTGGGATGATTTGGATTTATGCAGAAAAGCACTATGGATCTATGATAGTTTGTATTTAGGTACTTGATCTATTTTTTCTAACAGTGTAATCCAAGAGTAATATTTTGACTACATTCAATCTCAGATACAAAGACAGATTATAAGGTCCCTCCAATTTCATACCATGAAAGTGAAAATATAGATGTTGTTGGAGGAGAATGATCTTTGGCATTTGTAAAGACCAAAGTTGAACAGCCTACCAATCTATAAAGTTGACAAAAAAATAAAAAGAAGATAGCCAAAACAAAGCAAGTAATCTAGGACTCCATGAAGGATCCCACACATTATCAGTAAAACCATCAGTAACGGGATGTTTGATGCTATCTTCACTATATATCGAGGTGAGAACATCAATTGAAATATGCTTCTAAGGATCAAGCTTAGAGCCACACAAATGAAAAAAATAGATATTGTAGCCACTTCTTTGATAAAAATTAATAGACTCTATGATCAATGTGCAACAACTTGAAAAGAGCTCAAGCATCAAGATTCGGTACACAGCCTTGAATGGGCTTTCATCTTCTTGGCAACCTTTTGTCTAAGGTGCCTATGCCCGAGAAAGCTTTCCACCTTTGACTCTTGAGAAATTATGGGATGATTTTATCCAAGAAGATACAAACTAGAGCGAATTGCAGGTATAGAGAGGAAAGAGAAAAATTCTAACCCTCACTATAAATATATTGAATGCCAGAAAAATTAGGGGACCTAGTATAGGTCAGCAGGAGAGAAAGAGAATTCAGGTTCCTATAATCAATGGTAAGAAATTTTGGGCCCTATCAAGTGTTTCATGTGTCAAGAGTTTGACAACTATGCTTCTTAGTGTCCTGACAAGAAGGGGAAGGGCGAGCAATAGGAGATTCATAGAAGAATTCTCCAAGATAGCTAATGCCATTACCAAGGTCAAAAAGAAGAGTAAGGAAATTGTATGGACATAGTAGTTTCAACAAGCATTTTTGAGGCTTACAAATTTGTAAACCATTTCTCTAGTCCTAATAGTGCTAGAAATGGACCAACATTTGTAGTATTTACATATGCTAGAAATAAAATTATTATGTAATGAGTACTTTATCATCTTACGGAGTTGTTCATTAGTCAAGAAAAAAGATCATTATGAATGCATCAAGAAGAAGTCCTGTTTAGTTGGGTAAACACTTGTGTTCCACAACCATGCATGTGGACATCAAGGTGTATATATGGAGGTCCCCATCTTCAATTACCATCACAAGCAGAGGCATTCCTCATTGTTTACTACACATCATGCCTCCATCTTTGTTAATCACATGTGCATGTCTATGTCTAGACTATCACTTGAGTAAGAGTTTCATGACAATTCCCATGTTGTAACACCCTCTCTTTTCATCTCCCTCTCTTTTCATCTTGAGAAATGGAGTCCTCTCCAAGTCACTCGCATAGTTTAGGTTGTCATAAGCAAAGTAGGTGTTTTGCCTTAAGATGTGTTAAAATTGGCAACTAGGGCCAAAATCCTCTTTGGACAGCTCCTTTGGGGAATATAATTATGGCATTAAATTCCTCTTTTCAAGAGGACCAAAATCGACCTAAAAATCATTGAATTTTAAGGAAAATTATGATTTTGAATTTATGTTTCTCTCGTATAAAATTATCAAGGTTGGCCTACATGTTGGCTCATTAATCACAACAGACACGTCCCTTAAACTCCAACAACTTGTATATATAGTGGTGCCCTCGTCCTCATTTCACACATCTTCTTCTCTCTGAAATGGCCGCAGAAGGATAGTGTCTCTAGCGAAGGAGGAAAGGGCTTGTTATTGTCATGACAGGGTTGTTTTGGTGGGCCAAGTCCCTTGGGAAAGAGGCCGAGCATCTTAGGAGGAATTCTGGATTTTCTTGTGAACAGCTCTGGGCCTATTTCTATTTCTGTTGCAGGTCTGAGTTCCTTCTGAAGCTGACCACAGGCATCATGAATAAATGGGTGTAAGACTATGGCATGCTAAGTAACCGGATTCGCCTAAAAGGGCCACGAATCCCGAATCCCCGTATCGGGTACGTATACGTACGAGATTCTGCCCCAATTCAATGAATACGATGTATCCGAACGGGGTACGGCGTATCCCGACCGTACCCCATTCGGATATGTCGTATCCCGTAAAACCGGATACGGCCGGACCCGCGGGTTCAAAAAAGCGTTGTTTTTTAATTATAAATGGGGGCTTTTGCTCATTTTTTTTCACCAATTTCATTGTTTTTCACCAATTGAGGAGGATTTTTCTGGAGAGGGCATCAAGCCTATGGCCCTAGTATTTATATGTGATTCATGGTAATGTTAAATTCTTAAAGTAAAAGTGACATTTTCATCCTTTTACTTAAATTTTTAACATTACCATGAAATGACTCAGGATGTTTGAGAGTGGTTCCGAACTCATTAGATTTCATATGGAGAAAGTAGAATTTTAGATCTCATTCAAAATCCAACAGACTTATCAGTTTTTCAGGATTTCAGAATTGGGTTATTGCAATGTTTCCATCGAATTTTGTCATGTATTAGGGTATGGAACTCGTATTTAATCAAGAGAACCAATCCCTCTATGTACCTTGATGTTAGTGACATTGGTTTTCAAACTCCTCTATCATGACCCTACTAAAAATGTACCCATCACTCAAACACAACCTTGACTATCTAAGATGATAGATAAATCTATGTTTAAATCAATGAATTAAGTATGAATTTGTGTAAAAAATATCTAATTTTTAATCTATATATATATATATATATATATATATATATATATATATATACACACACACACACACACACACACACACACACACATATATATTTTAATAAAATAATATATAACGTATCGTATCCCACAAGTATCCTGTTCCGGGGTCACCGTACCCGTATCCGATTCTTCGAATCCCCGTATCCACGTATCCCCATATCAGGTGACTTAGATGGCATGTAATCCCTCTTCTAGGTTAGATGCATTCCCTGGATACCTTTCTCAGGCAAGCCACAGGCATTGACTTGCTAAACAGAGGACTGTGAGGGTTGTTATCTGCTCAGGTAGAATGAAAACCTCTTTTGATGAAGGCAGATTGTTATGAAGGCATGTTTGAGGGCTGAAATAAGCCTTGTCTTGTAAATAGATAAAGGGTTGACTACTTGAAGAAGATTTGCAGCTCTAAAAGCAGTTCGAGAAAATCTGTAAGGGATGAAGCAGTGTGTCACATGCCCTAACCAGAGCACTTAGCACAGTAGCCTTTTTCAACCTTCCTGATCAAAAGATAAGAGATATTTCTGTAGCTGTATAATTGATCTAATTAGAGCAGCTCCTAGTTAAACTGAAAGCAGCCCTAATTTGTAAAAGTGTTTTCTGCAACTTAAGAGGTTACATCTTGTTAGCTCCAGAATTACATCTATGATTGAGGACTACGATTGCGGATCTCCTCATTGGAAATACATTCTTGACGTTGTATTATTGTACTGTATTTGTTGAACATTTGATATGAATAATAATAATATTTGATAAATGGTTTTCCCCATCTTCGGGTTTTTCCTTGGCTTGAGCCAATTCCTGAATTCTATTATCTTGGCTTGTCTTCTACAAATGTTATTTATATTCTTTCTTTAGTTACTATCAATGTGATAATATTTTTTGTGATTGCTAATAAAAGAAATGGTAATTCCTTTTCTATTACAGTCACATATGATGCTATAGAGTTCCTATCATCTAACCTCATATCAATAATGTTATTATTGAGCTTGTTGACAAGCCTTCGACCCTGTATTAAGGGCTCTCTCACAGAAAAATATGAAAGGCTACTTCAACCCTTGCAGCATCAATCAAGAGGGTTTGATAAAGAACAGTGTTCAAAGTTTGTGTTGGGCTGATGCTTATTGGAAGTGAAGGATCTACTTATGTGTGTTAATGATATCTCTAAAATTCTGGTATCAAAGAAAAAGGATTTCATGAAAAATAAGGATCATTCCAAGGATCTTGGAATCTGAAGCACGTCATTCTAAAATCTGAAGAGTGGCTCAGGAAACATAAGTTATTATAATAGATTTGCTACACTCTGCAACACTTGAAGAGATAGGTTGACTTAGCAAAGACAAACAAGTACGTATGGGTCCTTCCGAGCCCAATTAACATTACAAACAGAATATTCAGGTGATTATTCAATGCATCAAGTTGTCTCTTGTTGAAATTGTCCGAGATAAATGAAATTTCCTGGTTCTTCTTTCAAAACAACAAAACCTGATAGGCCATTATTCTAGCCGCAAATCATCTGCAGTAAATCCAAGTCTTGTATTAAGAATTTAAGACTATTATGTAGATGCATTGTATCTACAACCTGCAACTATCATCAAAATTTTCTCCCTATATCTTGGTTCTAGCCTCAAATCATCTGCAGTAAATCCAATTCTTGTATTAAGACTACTGTATAGATGCATCGCATCTACGACCTGCAACTATCATCGAAAATTTCTCCCTATATCTTGGTTCATACATTTGTATGGAAATATCTGGTACATCCTCAATTCATGGTATGCTCGTTAGTCATCATATGCAGCTCAAGTGTGGATGGATTTACAAAAATTAGTGTAACTGAAAGATTGGAACAACATCATGTAATATTGGCATGATGTTACTGATGAATAGGTGCAGGACTGCATATGCTTGCATAACCTTTTATGGTATTTTGGATATATGGCATCATGAATATATATTCTGTGAAGTCCTTATCCTATATCCGTTTTTTTAGATATATTTTGAAATCTCATTTTCAGTGAAATCATAATTACTATAAGACATCTTATGTTTGACAAAAGTATTGACATCGTTGATAGTAACGATAGTATCTCTCTCTGCTATTTTGGTTTGAACTGAACTATATTCAGTATTTACTCCAGAAGGTTTGTTGGTATATCTCATTGTATTCCACCTAATTAAGGAAGGGTTTGATCAAACTAGAGGTATAACAAACATAAGGGCAGTCACCAAGATTAATCCAGCAGTCAACTGCTCAAGCTTTTTGATAAAATCAAATATTCTACAGTAAAGGTTTCAGTTGAAGAAAGCTTTCAGAAGTTAAAGCCTTAAAGGATTAATCCCTACAGAAGTCTTGTTTAACAATAACAGCATTGGGCTCTAGCCTCTACCTAGCAGCAGTCCCATTATGTTCAAAATTACTCCATTGTTGCAGCAATCTGGTGGAAGTTCAACTTGATTCAAGTCTAGTAACAAAGGTCCTCTTTGATATGACAGGAGATAAGTGGAACAGTGCTAATAAAGGCTAGTCATCTTAGCTTAATCAGACATGAAGCACATCATCACAAGGAAAATCTCAGATTAAGTCTTCCGGAATATTCATGCAGTTGGGGGTACCTGTAATATTGAGGTACTATCAATTCAACATATTAATATCTCATAGATGAGGAGCAGAGCTGAATATCCATCTAGGATAAGACCTCAGAGGGAGCTATAGAATCCTTGTTAGAATGGATATCTTGGCACTTGGTTCAATTGCAGTCAAATTCGATATATTTAATAGGAGTCATAATCTAAGATGCAAAAGATGATCCTCTCCAGAGGGAGTTGATTTTTTTTTTTTTTAAAGGCCAACACGAAAAACAGGTCTGATCAAATACAGAAGCAGCTAACCAGATATAGACAATGTGAGAAGATCATGGAAGACCCCCTGATTTCTCACCTCAAAGGATCATCTCTTGCATTGAAGCTCCCTTAGAATTTGAAGAAAATGAATAAGAGTCTAATGATTACATATTGAGTCTCAAAGAGCCTGATAAACCTTCCCAGCAACGACATTCCTGTTTATGGAAGAGCAGCACCTAAATTATGACATGTTTGATTGCATCAAATAATTATCTAAAAAGTGGATGGATCACATGATGAGTAGGCTGCCAGATAGACACTTTGCACTCTAAAAATACAAGATTAGGATTTTGGTCTCCCTAAGAAAGAGGGAGTAAGAATGTCAAATACTTTCTTCAATAAGCTATAAAGCAGAGGATTGCTAAGTACTGCCAAGATCTCAGCTGCCAATATGGATAGTTATAAATCAGTATGTCTGTAGAAAGTTATGCTACTGGGTGGAGCTATGAGAATCCCATTAATATCATCACCAAGATCCAGTCTTGGTTTCTCAGAAAGCAACCTGACACTATTCCCTACATGAAGCAATCTCTAGTTAAGATTGAAGGGATCTCCGGTAAATATAAACCATTCTAATATTTTATCTTGATATTGTTACCAATTTGATGTGCCACTACAAACTACTGACAAGCCTTAATTAACTTGGCTTCAACCATGAAAACAAAGAAAATTGAATAATGATAAATAGAAGATAATTAAAGAGAACTAACCTCTCTAGCTTCTTGTTCTTCACGCTCAGCCAATATGTTCTCTAATCTCTCTTTCTCTCTTTCCAGTTTCTTCACATATTCTTCTTGTTATTTTATTGTTAGCTTTAGCGGCTTCAACAAATGTTGCCTCTGCAACCATTTGTTCCTCCCTCTCCACTTCGGTATTTGGAAGCTCCACATAAAATTTCTCTAATCTGCAATTCAAGCCATTGGCACCGCCATTCAATATGGTGTCTATAATATTTCCACTCAAAGTGTCAATGCCTTCTTCCTCTTCATTAATCGACTTGCATCAACTTCTGCAGAAGTTGCAGCTTCATTACCATTTTGCAACACTGATTCTACTTCAGCAGCATCACACATTCCATGGACCATCATTATCACTATCAAATTTTGTGTCTCCAAATGAACTTGAACACTCAGTGACCTGCCCAACAGGATTGAATCTGATCTCATCTCCAGTGCATTTTGAAATTTCCACCATTGACTCATCTGTTTGAATTGTAGATTTCCCTCAAAAATATTATCCAATATAGTCTCAGTGTTTGATCTGTTCTCCTCCAGTTCTTCAACATAGACCATATTTTGTGTGCATGGAAAAGTAGAACCACAGACATATTGGAGGCTTTCATCTTCAGGGAGAGCACTGGTGACAAGCTTTTGATCAGGCAGATTATTATATTTCACAGGTAATACAACTTTGGTAAGAAACGACACTCTGCATCTTGATAAAGCATATTTCCTATTTTACGATGGCCATTTCTAAAAGTTTCAAGATAACAGGTGCTTTTACCTTCATTAGTTTCATTTGGGAGACCAAAACACATTTCTACTCTATCTGCAAACTGTTCAAGGTATTTTCTACCCCAATATAATAAAGTATGTGCAACATTCCAAATGCTAGAGCCTCTCTCTCTTTATAATTCATCCCATAGCGGAAAATGTCCTCAAAGTCATCCAAAATTGATCTCCATGTCTTGTAGTCCTTAGAATGGATCTTATGACGCATATAAGAAAAGTAGATTGGTTTTCTAGGTGTGTTCAAATGATCTGGCCCAAAGGAATCTTCATACGGATTGGAGAAAAAACCATTCTCATCCATACTTACAAGCCCTTCCAAGATATCTATCAAATGTATTCCATCATCTGCAGATAAGTCACTTTTTTGTAACTCCTGCTTCGACAACCTTCCTTTATTATTTCTGAGAATGAAGCCTTGATCTCCTGGATCACTGCCAGTACAAACCTTGTGAAACACGTGTTCTCTCTCTCCGCCATTTGGTTTTTAGCTGGCTGGCTTCTCTGACCTCTCTAGGATAGAAGGAAGAAAACAATTGCCAACAACACCTTCTGTTACAACTTGAGAGTTGAAAGTAGGCCTGTAAAATAAATAAATCTCATGCGAAATTCCATTTTCACAAACAAGGGATTCTCTTCCTGTTTCGGTGTTAACAGAAATGCATGTTACAAGACCTGCTACGCTTGCTCCTATGGCCTTATTTAAATTTCAGCTCTTTGATGTGAAGTCTTCCTTGTATACACTGCAAGAGGATTTCTCTAGTGTAGAACCTAACTCTCTTACATTAGCCACTTTTCCATTGCTTTTAGCTAAAGAGTTCATGCCAACCAAGCAGTTACATGTTCCAGAGGTACCTTTTTCCCTTAATGTTTTTAGCACAGAAACTGGACTCTCGTTTTTCCTCATAAAAGGACCAGGAGAATTTGATGAATATCTGGCATACACATAATCAATATTCAATGGTTATGTGCGGAACGAATCTATGACACCTATAGCCTTTCCACTACCTGAAGGCTGTGGAGTCATGTCTACAAAATTTCTCCCACCGGCTACCCTTAAAAGCTCTATGCTGATATACGGCTATCGATTTGACACTGTACCCTCAAATGATGCATGTAATTTTCCCCCAAAACCCCCATTTGCACAAATTTTCTCAGTAAAACCTCCATTTCACCGCATTTTTCAAAGAAAAATCCGGCCTAAACTTAATTGGGACGAGGATTCCAATTTCACCGTACCTAAGATATATCAGACGATGCAGAGAGCCCTAGCCACAAGTTTCAATAGCGAATCCATTCAGAAAGCGGGATCTCCAAAGAAATTTGAGTTTCAAACCATGTGCTGGACCTTTGCGCCAATAGGAAGGCAAGGGACCCGTCAATTAACACTAACACTAGATGGAAACGATGCTCTAGCAATGATCTCCATCATTAATCATTAAACATACCTTGAAGATCATTTTGAAAAACTAAATCATTAAATATGAAAACTCTTTTTAAATATTGATATCAATCTCTATTTATATTTTTTTTAAATGTTAGAAAGTCTTTCCGTGTATTTAAAAAGAAGATGATATGGTATTGTTACTTATTTGCTTTATTCTTTAATTTTATTTACATAGTTCCACAACATGTTAATTTGATTCCAAAATTGATTTT
Organism: Pinus albicaulis; assembly: GCA_034641835.2. Taxonomy (NCBI): domain Eukaryota; kingdom Viridiplantae; phylum Streptophyta; class Pinopsida; order Pinales; family Pinaceae; genus Pinus; species Pinus albicaulis. The sequence goes on along the minus strand of JAXQQM020073650.1, from coordinate 12,428 downwards.
CAAGGATATATATCATCTAGAATCATTTATTTTTAAGGTTGTTTTTATGTTTTGACGTTGTTTCCTCAACTTCAATCAACCTAAGTAATTTCATCTTCGTGAGTTTCATTTTAGAATAGGTTAGGGGTAATTGCTTGTTTAGTAAAGGTTAAAGACAACTAGTCTCTTGGTGAATCACTCTGTAAAGTTGATTAAATACCAAAAAAATTAAGCACTTCACCGATGAAAAAAAGTTGTACGAAAGTTCTTCCCAATATTTTCACTTAAAATTTCAAGTTGTTTTACATATCGAAATGAGGTCCCAAAAAACATACTTGCTCCACTAACAAGACGCATATAGATATCCATACTTCTACACATACGAAACTCAATTTCGAACACTCAGAACAATTCTTCAACATGGTTGGGAATGGAACATGAGTGTCCCCATGTCCCTGAATTTGTTCGGTCTATAGAAAAATCTCTAAATTCATGAGTATAACCTTTATAACTTTCATGGAAATCATCCCAACAGTCTATCTGTCTGTTCTTCTTGCAAGTGATATGAATCTTTCCTCTTACTTCAAAATGATGACCATGCATTTCCCTAGGATAAAGAAAAGGTGCCAAATTAGGCTTCAAATAATGACCATGCATTTCCTCCGGAGGATGAAGAGAATCACGGAGCTGAGTCCTCTCTTTCAATCTCAATCCACCGAACCGGCAGCGCTTTCCCATCCGTCCCTGCGCAAACAATGGAGTGTACTATTGATTTTCTTCTTTTCCATATCAATTTATGGCCATTAGGTTTCAAATTAGTCTTTCTCAATCTCGTTCATTATGAAAAATTCTTCTCGTTTGCCTTTGTCCACTTCTTCGCTTCCATGCCCACCTTCAAATCCTTTGCCACCAGTATCGAATTTCCAAATTGGTCCAAATGTTGAAGCCAAGCCACCATGTGAACACTCATGTTGATGCTCTCCAAAGTAAAATTACACATGCAATGCATTAAGAAACTGCTAGTAGAATTATGCAATAAAACATCAAGCTGAGATGCCTAGTTACTCGCCAGGAAGTCACATCCTACAATTTGGTGCTCGTACCCTTCTGGAAGCATCTTGCTTATCCAGTCAACATGCGCTTCATCCAACACTGTGAAACAAGGGGTATCTACAAACTTGACTACCCAAGTGAAGGGTTGTTGGCTTGCCTCACGCCCTCAAGCCAATTCCGAGATTTGTTGGCATGATAGGGAACATGTGTACCAAAAGAAACATAAACAATTGAAGTTGGAGCTTGGTTGTCCAGCCATATCAGTGTTAGACTTTCTGATTTGCATCCAGATATGGAATTAATAAATCCATTCAGGAAGCATTGTTTGTATGATACAACACATTGCAAAATTTGAGTCCCCTTCGCCCATATCACTGAGAAATAGGTGTTGACGCAACTGAAACTGTAGGCAGGGACTTCATGTTTTGTCGCTAGTTTGAACCCACCCCAGCAACTAGTCATGCACAATCACAATCCTATTGGAATTGGAGAATCGTAAGTTATGTATCAGACGATCGAAAAGCTCTCAGAGATCTTCCCTTAGATAGAGAAAACCAAATCATTGAAGTCATTTCCAGAAATATGGTAGTCGTGAGATCTTGCATGTGGTAAAAATTTTGATTTGAGGGAGGAGGACAAAAACTGAAGTATCTGATTGGCCAAATCTTCCCAGACAAAGCCCGTAGAGGAACACCTTCGGTGTAATGTCAAGGACCCATGAAAAAATAAGACTTTTAAAACAAACAATGGCATGGAAATGGTGGAAGATATAGACCATTAAACAAGTTGGTTTTAATTATGGAATGAAATGAAATTTTAACGTCCACGAGATTAAAAATAGTTTATGGAATCATTAGTTCCCTATTTTTGGCCTTTTGCAATTCAATCATTTTCTTATTCAAATTGATGATGAGATGACCCAACCTTCTAACAATCTCCTAGCTGAAAAGACAATGCCAATAAACTGATGCTAACATATTTCATAACTTTCTCTATTTTCTTTGTGATCTAGGTGGATATTGGTGGCCACCCGCCTATTCCACTTGGACCCCCACCATCGTTTCTTTTATTTTTTCAATTTCCTTAATTGTAGCATAATTTACTATTTTTGGCATTTTTTCGGGTCCTGAACTTCCAGAGCCATTTTGAGGCCCTAAACGACGTTTTTTGGGCATAAAACCTCTGGAAAAAATATGATTCTATTCTAAACTAGATATTTTATATCAAAAGTGGTAGTCCTCAAATATATATTTCTAACGATGTAGCATGTGCTTCAAATGGAGATAGTATGCCAAAGTTACGACCCTGGGAAATTGATATACCAATTTACCCCAACAGGGCCCATATTTTGGCGTTTCATCTCCTAGGGTTACGTTTTTGGATGTTTAGGGTTTTCCATTATTTCTCAATAATATATAGTCCTTCAAGCCTCATTATAACACAGAGTTCACAGGACTGTGGCCGCCACATCTCTTCTCAGAGATAAGCTACCAGTGCCCTAGCTAGTTTATTTCCATTCTGTTTGTACACAGATTTCAGTTCTTTGATATTAATGAAATGAAGTGTTATTTCCGCTGCATATTTGAACACGTGTCAAGGAGTGCCAGACGACAAAATGGAACACCAAGCTAAAATGCAAATAAATGAACACATATGAGGGTTAATATTTCAGGACCTTACCTTTTCAAGAGGGGCATGCTAGGCATACCAACACTAGTGCCAATACATACCAAGGGCTAAGTTATATCGTGTCTTAAGATCCAAATCATCCTCTATTACTTCTCTCTTAATTGTGAATAATTGATCTCAAATAAATTTTATCTTAAACCATGCCAAGGAATTCCAGGGCATCCAAACGCATGCCAAGAATTGTCAAGTGCCACTAAGTGCCAAGAGCCAATATGTGTTAGGGATTTATAGGGAATGCTATGGAGTTCCAGGTATGTTAAGGAGGGAGTGACAAGATATGCTAGATAGTTCCAAGGCATGCTAGAGTGCTAGGGAAGCATAACAAGATGTGCCAAGTGCCAATTTGTGTAGTGTTAGCGAGTGCCAGTGAAACACAAGGGAGCGATATGTAAATGCATGGAAATGAATGAATAAGAGTGTGTGATAGGGAGTGTCCAATGAGTTCAAGTGTGCTAAGAGGAGTGACATGGTAAGCTATGCAATGTTAAGTAATGCTAATGTGCCGGGTGGCATACAGCAAAATGTGCGAGGTGCCAAGGTGTGCCAACTTACATGTTAGAAAGTGTTAGGGAGTCCTAGGGACAAGAGAAGGTATCATTAGAGGTGAAAAATAATTTATACAAATGAATGATTAAGATATTGTGCATTGAAGTGTCGATGAGTTCGGTGTGCTAAGGAGGGAGTGACAAGGTATGCTAGGAAATTCTAAGGCATGCTATAGGCCAAGAAACATGCCAAGATGTGTCGGGTGCTAGGGTGTGCGATGCACGCCAGGGAGTGTTTATGGGGTGCCAGGAAAAACAAGGGGAGCACTAGTTTCAAATGCATGGAAATGAATGAATAAGAGTGTGTGAGTTGTTAGCGAGTTCTAGGTGTGCTAAGGAGGGAGTGACAAGGAATGTTAGGTAGTGCCAAGGAATTCTATTGTGCCAAGGCGACATGCCAAGATGTGTCAAGTGCCTGGCTCTGCCAATGTGTGTCAAGGAGTGTTAGGGAGTGCCATAGAAACATAAGGGATAACTAGTTCAAAATGCATGGAAATGAACAAATAAGAGTGTGTGATAGGGAGTGTCATCAAGTTCCAATTGTTTTAAGGAGGGGGTTACGAGGTTATATGTTAGGCAATTCCAAGGCATGCTAGAGTGCCAGGGCATGTCAAGAAATGGTAGGGTGTGTTAGGGAGTTCCAAAGCATGCCAAGGTATGCATGGAATGCTAACATGTGCCACATAATGCCAAGGTATTGTTAGACATTCGAGGTGTTATGGCATGTCAAGATGTAAACTATGTTGCTTAGTTATTTTATGGTCATGATTGGACGCGAGCCTTGACTTAGTAACTTGTTAAGTGGGATGAGTTAATATTATACATGGGTAGCCTAAGATGAGTTATAATCCACTCTTAGGTGAATAAGGCATAGTCTAGTTGTAGTAAATGAAACCATTTTTCTCTAGGTCTAGCCCCATTAGGTCACTTAGGGCATCAATTTCCCAGGAATTTGGCCAAAGGAAAACTTCTATCTCCTAGAGGCAATTGCATTTGTGCATCCCCTCACTCTCCTCTAAATTTGGGCCAATTCCAATAGTGGAATCTACGGCTACCTCAAGCCCTAGCTCTAAGATTAAGCTTTGCCTGGGTGTTCCCAAGGCTAGAAACCTAGTAGGATCAATTCGACCTATCAAAGTAAAAACTCTTGCCTAATCCTTTCCCCTCACCTTGTCCAAAATAGGAATGTAATTGGTTGCTAAATTCCATCCCCGAACCTGGGTTGGGTGCAGTTGGCCCCGTGTGGTCCCATTTAGTGTCAAAGGCCTTTCATCAAGCACCACTTGGGAAACCAAGTTCCCAAAGGATTTTAGGGACTGAGAACTTCCTTAATAAGTCTTATTCTTCTCCCTAAACCCTTCAATACCCCTCCTCTCTCCCTAGAAGATCAAGTCCCTTGCTTAAAAGGAAAGCAAGTCCCACTCTTTATTTTATCTTAGGGAAAGCGTTTTTAGGGTCACTTCCCACCTGTTCATTGACCTATACACTACATGTGACTTCCTAAAATACTGATCCTTCTCCCATTAGTGAAATTCCGTGAAGAGTAAGGAGCCTTAGCCATGGTGACAACGGGCTAAGCCTCCACCATTGGCTTTGTCCTAACAATTTCCCTCTTAGGAACCCCTTTTAGGTCCACTACTAGTTTGAGTGGTAACAAGTTGTTCACAACTCCATTTGTGAAAAACTCTTTGGTATGCCCACTTTTTCCATACTACGGCTCCAAGATGAGAAGTTTAGGGCTATGGAGGTTTCCCTTCTTCTCATTGAATTAATCCTCTACAATATAGTGAACTAGGGCTAGTTGGTTGGCCCACTTGACTACTACTTTAGCCCTTCAAAGTCTGCACATCCTTAGGTCCTATACACCTTCCATTCTACCAATCATTTTCCTTCACAAGAATAAGAGTCAGGGCTCTTCTTTGGCGGTCACCTAATAAACCTCCAACTGTACTTGGACTACCATCAATCTGCGCAACCACAGTCAATTTTTTTTACTGATCTAGGGCTCTTCAAATCTGCTACCTAACAATGGTTTGAGTCCTCTCAAAATAATTGTTCTTGTGTATCGAAAATTTGATCTTTGTTTTCCAATCTATGAAAAAATCTTAATTACTCCTCTTATCATCCTTCTAACAATCTGCAGATGACTGAACTAGGGTCACAGACCAGCCACTAACATTCCATTGAATAATTTTTTATAGGTTGCTTCAGATCTCTGTCTAAAAAACTATGGGCAATCCACCAAGATAAACTCCTCTGCATTTTAATCAATTCTTCATATGGCACATTTCTTCTGCATGCTCAAGCTTCTATTCAGGTTCCACCCTCCTTTGGATCTGTTGTCTCCACACATACTAAATCTGCAAACAATCTTCCAGATCTGCGGTCTATAATGTTGAAATAAACCTCACTCTAAGGGTCACAACCCGTATTCTTCTACACAAATTTGTCACAGTCTTAAGGGCATACCTTATGAACTAAACATGCTAGGAAATTGTCCTAAGTAGGGAATTATACTTATGTCCTTCTAATTGTTGTAGAACAAACCCTATCCACCCCTAGAAAAAACATGACTCTTGCCTCCATAAGGGACTTGACCTAGCTCATATGGATCCATAGATTCTGGGCATTTCTTTGACTAAATCTTGACATGAACTTCAAATCTCAATGTCGACCCTCAAACTAGGGTTACCTCAGTCAATATTACGCTTGTGTTTACTTATGTTTTGTCTCTAAATTACAGTGCAAGCCCTCCTACATTTATGTTGGTCTTTATCACGGACCTTGCGGCCTACTAACCACCACAAGCAAATATGGTATCAACCTCTCCTTTATTTCATGTAGAAAATCTAACCAACAGGATTCAATATGATCTTGTAATGTACTAAAGCAAGATACTCAATCCTTCCTACAATTTGTGGAAACAAAACATGATCGCACAATCACATATAAGTAAGAGAAATAAATTATCAATCACACAACACAAGGTGTATCTAGGGAAAGCAACTACTCAAAACCCTCTGTCTCTATTGTGTATTAAGTCAAGGAATCACGAAACAATACAATGCTTAATCTCTCATGAGATTCTTGAGAACTCTTCCAATTGTCTCCCATTGAAATCGGTCTAATACTTAGCCAATTCACAGCCTTGCTTCAGCCTGCCTTTCTCACACAATTCCTATGGAATTATCTCCCTATTAATTAGGAAAAGTAGCCTTCCTTGATTGTGCAATCCATCATGGCATCCCAATGACTTTATAATTACACATGGGCAATTTTATATAAATGAAACTGATAGTTATGTTCCTCTAAACCATGTTATAATAAGGCTCAAGGGCCTTTTTATTATTGAAAAATAAGACCCTAAACAACGAAAACCCTATCGCGAGGAGATGTAACACCAAGAGTTTATGGGCCTCGTTGGGGTTAGTTAGGCAGCCAACTTCCCAGGGTCTTAACTTGGTCATATGATCTTCGTTTGATGCACATGATACCTTGTTAGAAAGATATCTCTGAGGACTACAACTAATGACACAATTTCTACGAAATAGCCAAACCTTTTACGCCCAAAAAATGTTATTTCGGGCCTCAAAACAGCTCCGGAAGTTCAAGACCCAAAAAACTGACAAAAATAGTAAACTGTGCTATAATTAAGGAAATTGAAAAACTGAAAGAGACAATGGCAAGGGCCTAAGTGGAATAGCTGGGTGGCCACCAATATCCACCTCGATCACCTCAACTTGAATTTATTAAGCTAACTCAGCCATCATGACTTAATTAACTGACACAAGTTGTTATGAGATGAAATTACAATTTATTTAAGGGGAAAATAAATTAGACACCTCACATTCCTCACTCCTGGTACATCAAAATTCCTCACCAGTGTGGGGGCATTTTTTTTTTCCTTTTTAGTTTCCAATTTCACTGTTTCTTGTTGCAAATTTCATCACTCCCTCTCAACAAGCTGAAAGGAATTCAATGTATCTCCATCTGGTACCTTTGGAATGTATTGCATGCAACACTTCTCTAGTGTTGTTTGCACCTGCAAATCCTGAAACTGAATAGCCTACGAACAACTGAATCAGTATAATGCATTTGTCATCAGAGTCTTCTGACTTCTCCTAGCTACTGTAAGTGTCTACTCGATTCTCTGCGTTGGTGCTAACATCTGCATCTGTGCCCTTTCAATTGTTACCAACCCTTATTTGTGCTCCAGTATCTGACATCTGTCACTCTGATTCTATCTAGCTGAAATTTTCCTGCATCAATCTAACTGATCCTTCCTGCTACTATTGTACTTTGGGCTCCTCATAGCCAGGTTTGATCCATGAGACGCGCCATCTCAATGGACCCTTCCCAAATTTCTTATCTTGGGATTATGTCTACACATCACCCTACCTTTCACCTAGAGGCATGGCTACATGTGCTCCCTCTGCCCATCTGGCTTGAATTTCCCCCTCATGGAGGTCTCTACTTGAGAGGATGCTTCCACTTGGTATCCTCTTTGCTTCTCCAATTGTGGTTTCTCCACAACTTTCTGAGACTGCTTCTGAGGCTGCATATTGAGAGGTAATTTGTGCTCCCTCTCAAACACCAAGTCTCTAACCTCTGATTTGCTCCTCAAATCTTTGCATGCATCTGGTACCTCAAGTGCATATAGGTTCTTGACTCGCACACATTGTAATTGTCCTGCTATTACAAAATTTTCTAAAAAAGAGTTGATTTTAAATCGACGATATCTCCCTCATCCAAGCTCCGATCTGACTGATTTTTTTTTTCCATTTGGGTAGTTTTTCGCAAGGAATCCAAATATGCTATTTTTTTTTAATTTTACACCAAAATATTTAGATATTATTTGCAAACTTTTTGCCCAAAAAATTCCTGCTCTGATACCATGTAGAAAATCTAACCAACGAGATTCAATCTAATCTTATAATGGACTAAAACAAGATACTTAATCCTTCCTACAATTTGCACAAACAAAACACGATCACACAATAACATATAAGTAAGCGAAAGAAATTATCAATCGCACAACACAATATATATCTAGGGAAAGTAACTGCTCAAAACTCCTCTATCTCTATTGCATATTAAGTCAAGGAATCCTGAAAAAATACAATGCTTAATCCCTCATGAGATTCTCCAGCACTCTCCCAATTATCTCCCACTAATCTAGGCAAACTCGATCTAGTACTTAGCCAATTCTCAGCGTTACTTCAGCCTGCCTTGCTCGTGAAATTCCTAGGGAACTAACACCCTATTAATTATGAAAATAAGTCTTCCTTGATTGCGCAATCCATCATGGCATCCCAATGACTTTATAATTTCACATGCGAAATTTTCTCTAAATACAACTGATAGTTATGTTCCCATTAACCTCTGTCAAAACTAGGTCTTCCTCTAAAATGACATGCATGCAGATAATAATAGAAAATTATCAGTTATCTGATTGATCACTCATTGTGAATTAGATATAATTTAATTCACTGGACCTCTCACTAGCTCATCACTTAGTTAGAACTATTTAAAGTAATTTTAACTCATTTAATTGAGTTAACTAATTCACACCTACACCCCACTAATGCATAAACTGCAACTAGACCCCAGAAATATTAGAATCCCTCTACATGCCTCATCTTAGACCCTCAACTCTAAATTCTTGAGCTAACTCAGTCATCATGACTTATTTAACTGACACAAGTTGTTATGAGATGAAATAACAATTTATTTAAGGGAAAAATAACTTATATGCCCCACATTCCTCACTCTTGGTTCATCAAAATTCCTCACCAGTGTGGGTGAATTTTTTTTCTTTTCTGGTTTCCAATTTCACTGTTTCTTATTTCATATTTCAACATTTCATAATTTTATGTGGCCTTCAAACAAATACACCATTGAAATCACATGCCCAGATTCTCATGAGCAACCTCTCTTAAGCTCAATCTGCGATAAGAGAACCAACAATATGCCATCCTACTTCCTAGCTTGAACTGACCATTAAGGTATGCAAAATTCTTGTGAACCCTCACATGATGATCTTACTCTTGGATGATGATCATGACCTCCCTTTAGCAACACTTAAACGACCCTCGTACTCGACCTACTTTAGGACTACATCTCTTTTCTCCCCTTTGATCAAATGAGATCCTTCTCACTTTATGTTCTTTCCTTCATCCTAACGCCCCCTTAAATAGTTTTTCCTAGACCCCTTAGGAACCCTCTAGAACTTATGGGTTTTATCCACTTAGACCTTAGGAAATATTAAATTTCCTTTTTAATTTCCTTTTTTATTTAAACCCCATCTTGGATCAAAAATCCCTTTGCTTGGCTTCTTTGCCCATAAATCCTTTTCTGACCAAAATCACGCAAACCCATCTCAATAGGCCTGTGGATTACCTCCCAAGCTACATAATTCAACAACATAGTCTAGTTGTAGTAACAATAACTTGGTCAAGCTCGTGTAGTCAAGCGAGGGCTTCGTTGGGTTCCCAAGTTTCAAATTAAGTAAGGGTAGTTGTGAGGGCATGATAGCCAGGGAGGGTTAGGGCATGAAAAAGAATGAAAAGGCATTATAACACGTGTCATACAATGTAAATGCATGATGAATAGTGTTAGGGAGTGTCAAGGCATATCAAGGGATAACTAGGTCAAAATGCATGGAAAGGAACGAATAAGAGTGTGTGCTGAGGAGTGTCAGCGAATTCAAGTATGCTAAGGATGAAGTGTGTTAGGAGAAGTTCAAAATAGGATTTACAGGAGGCAGGCCTATGGTTGTTATATGGGGCTCGACATAGCACTAGTTTTAGACAAAGGGAGATCACTTTGTGCTAAGCACAACATTGTTTTTCCTTTAGTTATTTTTTTTATATGAGATGTGGCACACTTTGGCTACATGCTCATGTTTTAAACTATTCTATATAATTGCATATTGTACATTGTTGTGTATAATTTTTGGGGCACTGACCTTGTGTCGACTTATATCTTGTGTGCCTTGTGCATCTTGAGGTTTTTGCAAACTCTTAGTTAATGTTCTACTATTTATATGAACTGAACAAACATGTGAAATAGTGCCTGTGTAATCTATGTTGCTTAGTTGTTTTATGGCCATGGCTTGATCATGTGATCCTTCTCTTGGTAACTAGTTAAGTGGGACGAGTTGAGCTTGGAAATGAGTGGCATACGATGAGTTATATTCATTTCTTAGGTGAACAAGGCACTATCTACTTGTAGTAGGTGCAATTGGTCAAGTTGTTGCAGTTGAAGTAGACAAATATTGTCATATGAACTGCAGTAGCCAATTACTTGATTGGGCTCCCAAGTCATGAAAAAATGTAAAGGCTAGTTGTGAGGACATGAGTGCCAAGGCATGCTAGGGAATTCTTAGATGTGCCAAATAGTACTAAGGCATGTTAAACATACTAATATGTGCCAAGTGATAAGGCATGCCAAGATGTGCAAGGGTGTGTCAATGCGTGCCAAGGGATTGTCAAGGAAAAAAAAGGGAGAAACAAGTTAAACTACAAGGAAATGAACACATAAGATGGTTAATAAGTCATCAATTTACCTTTTCCAATAGGGGCATGCTAGTAACACCAACACTAGGCAGCAATAGGTTCCAAGTGTTCCTTAGTTGCTTCTCATCTACTTTCCAACAATTGATCTCAAATAAATTTAATATTAAACCATGTCAAATCATACCAAGGCATATCAACGTATTCCATAGATGCTAATACTTTCCAAGCACCAACACGTGCCAAGCGCCAATATGTGTCAGGGAGTGTTATGCATGTTATGAAGTGGAAGGGCATGTTGAAGAGTGATAAGGTGTGCTAGAGAGTGCTAACGCATATTGAGGAGTGTTAAGGAGTACTAGGACAAAACATTAAGGGAGCACTAGGTAAAAATTCATGGAAGTTAATGAATATGAGGAACGTGTGCCAGGGACTATTGTTAATGAGTGCTATTTTTCATGCCAAGGAGTGAGTGACAAGGTATGCTAAGAATTGTTAAGGCATTCTAGGGAATACCAAGGCATGTCAAGAATTCCCAAAGTGTGCTTGGGATTTCAAGCATGTGCCAATTAATAGTGCCAAGATATTCCAATACATGCCAGGTGCTAAGGATGTGCAACTTTCCAGGGTTATAGGTCAATATGTGTTAAGGCAAAAAAAGGAAGAACCAATAAGAGGGTTAATAAGTCGGGATTTTATCTTTTTCAAAAGGGAAATGCTAGTCACACTAATAATAGGTCCTAATACATGCCAAGTGGCATTGTGTGCCAAGTGTTAATGTATGTCATTGCATTCAACCAAGGTGTTCCAGGGCATGCTAGGGACTACATGCATGCAAACACATGCTAGGAGAGTTACATGTTGTGTTAGCGCATGCCACCATGTGCTTGGGCATCAGTGTCATGACAATATGTTATAGGTACAAAGATGTTCCAAGACATGCAAGGTGCTAAGAAATTTTAGTGTGTGCCAAAGCATTAATTTAAGGTGTTCCCATATTGTTGAGGAGTGTTAGGTATTTCTCATTAATAAAATTGTCAGAGCTTGATTATGTATTAAATAATATATTTCCTACACACACTAGTGGAACTTTATCTAAAGGTAATTTGCTAGATAATAAACTTAATAGATATGAATCACGGGTTGACTCATAGGAAAACTGTAGTCGACTAGTCATTACTTGAGGGAAATTATACACACTAATTATTTCTTAAAAATTTGACGGACTCTAACCACTATGGCCTTGGACATATTATAAAAAATACTCCACAATAATGGTCTTAAATCATTATCTTTTGACAAAATTTATATTAACAAAAAAATATCGTCATCAAAAACTCATTGGAATGATCAATGATGATGGACATTTTTTGACTGTCACCAAAAGTAACAAAAGGAGAATTAGTGAGGGTCATTAAAAGTTCGTCACTAAAAGTGTCACCAAAGAGAGAGTTAGTGATGGGCCTTTAACGACCCTCACAAAAAGTGTCATTGAAAATTGCTTTGGTGACGAACCTTAAAGGACCATCACTATATACACTTATAGTGACACTTTTTTAAGGACCGTCACCAAATGTGACATTGGTGACGGACCTTAAAGGTCCATCACAAGCATGCCCCTCACCAATGTCCTTTTTTCTTGTAGTGT